>VTFQ01000014.1:13193666-13323186 GCA_036281575.1 Ancherythroculter nigrocauda | reverse complement strand
ATTAAGACCTACTGTATCACACGGATCTAATATAATGTTACACACTAGATGGTTTTCCCCAACAGTTAACCAAAAGTTCACTTAAGACAACGTCAAGATAACGTTTGTGTGAATACTCGCCAAGACAGTTTTTTTTTTTTTTTTTTTAAATTGGCTACTGTAATTCTTCTGTGTATGTGTATATTTCAGGATTGCGGCATCTTTGTGCCCGCGCATCGGATCTGTCAGTCAGCGCGAGTAAGATTGTTTTTTTACATCAGCATGAGTTTGAAAATCACATTTCATCGGTTCAGACTCATGCCATCGAGAATTTGCTATAAATATTTACAAAGTTGGAATGCTGCGTTTAACAACAATACTAAACTTGTGCTGAGGGGAAGAGCCAGTCATGGAGAACTGACCAGAGAAAATTGGCATTTTTCATGGACAAAGAAAAGGTACTCCTCTCAGAAAACGTACAAATAAAGATACTTTTAGATGTTTAATTGCTATTTGGAGCATTGGGATCGCTAGACAAGGGCTTAATGAACTAATATTTGTGAAAACCTCAATTTCGAAAAACTGTCATTTTTCACTTGTTTTGCCTGTAGCTCGAAATTAGCCCTTGAGCAACCCAACTCATTTTGCCAGCATGGCTCACATATGATGACCAAACTCCAAAAAAAACAAATAATGATGCACCGATATTGTTTTGATCTTATCTTGTTTAGTTCATAGTCATGTTCTGTTTCAGTGTCTTGTTCTGTTTAGTTTCTAGTCATGGTTCACACCTGTTCCCTGTTCCGTTGATTATCTTTCCTTGTGTATTTAAGCCCTGGGGGTTCATTTACACAGCAATGATGTACTAGAGAAAAAGGAAACACTTTTTCTTTTCTTTTTTTGCGTACAGATGACAACATCGTCAAAACGATCCCTGTTCACACGGATCCGCGAAAACGTCTGTATTATTTATGCCAGGCCAGTAGTTGATGTCACTTTGTAAAGAAACACTACGTGCTTATAGAATGCATAATACCAAAGACTATAGAATAACACAGACATGTCACTCGTATTGTTTTGAATGGGAGAAAGTGTAAGTCCCGGCTTCTAAATAAGAACCAATCGCTGATTGGTAAAGTCATCGCGTCTCTGCAGCGGCCGTTAGAAGCACTGGTTTCTATAGAAACAGTCAGATGCACGCCTCTGAAATGAGGCACAAGAGACGCGCATTTAGGTTTGCGCATGCGCATTAGCTTGATCCAGCCTGAAAAATACAGTTTTTTGTCATGATTTGAAAGTTTGGAAAAAACATTTATGAGAGAGTTGTTGTCAGATTTCATTGGTGATTTCAAATATGAAATTTAATCGTAAGGTTGGCGAACAGTTTTGGAGAATTTGATGTTTCCCCATTCAAAGAGATAGGAGCTGCATGATGCCCAGGATGCCCGAGAGGCGTTTCAAAGATGTCCGCCGAGTGAAACGACTTGTCTTAAAGGGACTTTGATAATACGCATGCGCATGATATCACCGTTTTCACAAATTTGCATTTTTGTAGTTTGCACTGAGATGATAATCGTTTTAAAAACGTTTTTTTTCCTTTTCTTTTTTTTTTTTTTTTTTTTTTTTGCGTTTTCAGGCCCCCAAAACGCCGTTGTCATGGCCAAAATGCATAAAAAGTTTTACATTTTTAGTTAAAAACGGTGTTGTGTAAACAGCCCCTCAGTTTTCCTCAGTTCAATGTCTTGTGTTAATGTTTATGGTGGTTGTGTTTTCTCTTCTGTATTTATTTATTAAACTCTCATTAGAGTATTAGTAGACTGTTAGGTTACAGTTAGGTGTTAGGGTAAGTAGAAATGACATGTAGTTGAATAGTTGTAGTCGGTAAAATGTCTGTTGTGGGACCTTCAAAATAAAACGTTAGCAGATATTAAGCAGACAGTTTACTAATACTCTAATGAGAGTTAGTTGACATGTAGTTACAAAGTTACTTATAGTCAGGGATGGGCAGTATTTATGATACATGTATTTCAAATACGTATTTCAAATACAAAATAGTATTTTGTAATTTGTATTTGATAGGGTTGATGAAAATGGCTTTGTATTTTGTATCAAAATACTTTAGTGTTTTGTATTTTTGTATTTTTAAAATACTGTAAAATACTTTGTAAGAAGTCTACATGATGACATCATAAAATTGCGGCCTCTGATTGGTGCTTACTCAATAGTTTGCTGAGACAGAAAATTGATCCACATGGAAGAAGGTGGTCAAGAAACGTACAGGCTGCCAGCTTTCCATCAATTTTTAGCATGAATTGCTATAATTTTATCAGTTCATGTTAAGTTTTGGTGTTCATTTTGGTAGCCTAGGCTAAATAGTATACCAATGTTCTTGAAAACTATTATACTGAGCAGCAGCCCCCTATAAATGATTAAAAATCAAATGATTAATTGGTTAAAAACTAGTTGCTATGAATACAGGTGCTGTCACTTGTCTTCTTATAAATGAGTTGTTGTCAGTGAGTGTTGCTGATGCAAAGTAGGCCCTTCATTACCAAACACCAAGTAACTAAATTAGGATACATTAAATTAGGATACATAAACTAGGAGTCATTTGCAAACATTATACTGTTGGTTACTTTAAAACTAACCTTCATCTAAGAGATCACAGGTATATATGAATATTTGATCTGTTAAAGACACAATATGTAAATGTTCGCCTCTAAAGATCGTGATGAGTTGTAAGGTGTACTATATTGGTTATTTACCAAATTTAATTGATTTTTAGTTGAAATTGGATGTTTATAGGCTACATTTTATTTAATTGTGTCTCACTTCATGAGGGTGAGTAAATAATTTTTGGGTGAACTTTCCCTTTAAGACACATTTGATGAAGTTACATATAAGCTTCCTTATTGAAAGTACCACTTGAATGCACAAACAAATTGCACAGAAAAATGGAGATAGAACAGAAAGTGTCTCATCGGTGTCTCTTCATGGTGCAGTCTCCTATTATAAAGTCCTGTGTCAGTCTCCTATCCTGAAAGAGTGGTCTCTGAATGGACACAGTGGACACTGTTTGTTCCAACTGACCCTCCCTATTCATATCCACCACAATGTTGGGACAGAGCGGCAGCTAGCACCGGTTCTGTGATAAGAATCAGCACTGCCTACAACTTTGGGTTTGCTAACACACAAAAACACATTCTCAGTTTAATATAGGCAGAATGTTCCTCTAGTCCACCAGGAGTTTTTAAGGTGCACTTTCTGGTCATTAATACTGTCTGAGAGGGGAAAAAAAGAGAGCAGAGGAAGTCAAGAAGAAATTTTGGGAAGGAAGCGAGACAGAACAGCTGATCGGAATGCCCTGGGAAATCTCTGCTTTCCTGTTCATGGCAATCTCCACCTATAACACAGCTCATGCTGGGGAGAAAGTTCTCTTTGAATGTTAGAGGAGGCCATTTGTGTCAGAATGTTAAGCTACTTGTGTCCAAACAGTTCTTGATTGTCAACAGCTTTATGTGGCCTGATTAACAGTAAAATAATACGGTCATTTTAGAGGCATATCTGCTCTTCAGAGAAAATGATGTGCTTGGCTATGGTCACTTTGGCAATGCTTGGAATAGCACACTACAGTTGCAAAGACCCACCCCCCTTAGTTACTGTTGCTTTATCTGACAAGCCATGGCACTGTCACGCCACACAGAGTGAAAAATACATTGTGGAGCAAAGAGGACACTGACAACATGCTGACAGACAAGACAGAGTAGGTTACTTATGATATTAAACAAAGTCCCAGCTTTCAATTTTTTTAAGAAATTCGAACAATAAAAAACATTTTATGTCATGACAGATTGCTGTAGCACCTCAGCTCGTGAACCGACATCTCTTCCTACCAGTTAATTCATAGCATCAAATAAACATGAATGAACATGAGAAGGAATGTTGTTTCAAACGTGGAAAGATGTCAATACACACCATTTTTCAAGTTCAAGTCCACCGAGGTTAATCTTCTAACTCCTGCCTGCTTTGTTGGACAAAATGGCTGATTCGGTGTTATGATTGGTTAGATCGCTTGTCAATCAAACTTCAGATTTTTTTTTTTTTACTCAGAATTACCTTTTTCATTTTTATTCTGAGACAGAAATATAAAGGAGCCCCCCACCCCCAAAAAGCATATTGTGGCCACAAATTAACAATTCGTTCCCACAACTTACTAATACGTCAGTGTGTTTTATTAATTCGTACCCTCATTTTAAGTAAATCGTGCACACTATATAATAACTTATCCCCTCGTTTTAGTAATTTGTGGCCACGTTGTAATAATTCATTATCTTGTTTTAGTTAAGTCAAAATGAGGGAATTAATTAATAACTAATGGGAATGAATTTTTAATTCGTGGCCACAATTTACTAAAACGAGAGAACAAATTCTTAATTCGTGGCCACGATATATATTTTTTGTTTGCATTTCATGTGCGTGAACTTCTATAAAACTGACATATTAATGGTTTGACACTGTTGTGCAGTACATATGCATTTTATTTATGGATAGCATATGTATAGATTTGTCAAAATTTGCAGTAAACTACAGAACTTTTTATTTCCAATGTGATGAATTAATCTGATGATTCGGAACAAAAGATTCATAAAGCTTCGAAGCTTCATGAAGCAGTGTTTTGAAATCGCCCATCACTAGATATTGTTGAATAAAGACGTTATTTAGTTTTTTTGCTGCACAAAAAGTATTCTCGTCGCTTCATAACATTAAGGTCGAACCACTGTAGTCACATGAACTGTTTTAAATATGTCTTTAGTACCTTTCTGGGCATTAGAAAGTATTAAATATCTTGCTGTCAATGGAGGCCTCACTGAGCCATCGGATTTCATAAAAAAAATTAAAAAAAATCTTAATTTGTGTTCCGAAGATGAACAAAGAACTTACGAGTGGGAAACGACATGAGGGTGAGTAATTAATGACAGAATTTTCATTTTTGGGTGAACTAACCCTTGATATCAACTTTTTTGACTCCATTTAAACATTTGATTGGTTCTGCCAAGACATTTTTTCACAACTTTACATTAAAAAATAAATAAATTAGTCGATAACTATTCTTTCAAAATAATAAATAAAACAGAAGCATTTTTATATGCCTATATGTATATGATTGGACAAGATCCCTCTGAAAAATCTAATATGTGGCTATGTGGCAGTAAAAGGGCATCTGATTAGATGGGAGTGAGCTGTTGGGCAGATAAAGTACTGACCAATGCACAAAGGAGATCCACGGCCTCCAGAATCAGCTCCTGATGGCCGACGCGGGTCACCGCCAGCTCCTCCAGATCCTGATGCGAAATCTTCAGAAGCTGCTCTCCATCTATCTTCTCTCTCTCAAAGTTAGCAACATACTGCTGGAGACTGTCATCCAGCCCTGAAGAGAGACAGAAAGTGAGAATGAGGGAGACAGAACACAAAGAAACTCTTTCAGGGAGTGAGTGTAGATCCACATGTGTTTTGACACCACAAGTGTCAGTGCAAACATTGAGACATTGAGTCAATATAAGACATTTGCACTAGCCTGAAGAGTCCCGCTCTTTAGGGCTTCTCATGTACAAGTGCCAGTTACCTGATCTGAGAACAGAGCGTTGTAATATAGTAAGACCTATGAGATCACACCACTGTCCTCTAGCTGGAATGATGTCTCTTGGCAACTTTGCCTGTTTGATTGTGTGATTTCCCAGCGCAAAATTACCAGCTTAACTTTTTCCAACATATGTAAGGGTTGGCATGAATGAGTGAATATCACAAACCTGTCAAAACCAAGTCTGGGCCATATTTCACCTCAAAGTTATATAATAAAATTATATGTAAATAAAAAATATAAGAACATTATATAAAATAAGATAAATATAATAATTAAAGCTGCTGTCCGTAACTTTTTTTTTTAACCGATTCACAACGGTAAGCTTGTAAGAATGTTTTTACGTCACGTCGGTAATGTCATTACGTTACGTCTGTAAACAGAAAGAAGGAGTCCCAACTAGTAGGCTATATTCTCACAGCAGCTGGAATAATTAAACTTATCATTTTGATGGCGGATTGTAATCCAGAAAGCAAACATTTTTGTAATCAAAAGCAAAAGACTTTGGACTGTGGAGTGGCTACAGAAATTGAAATCTACAGGTAACACTAATACACATTAAATACACATAGTCACGCAATGCTGATGTTGTTAGCATTAACCATTTTGAGAACAAAGTATAACAATAATAATCATTTGCATGGTTTGGCGTGATCCGAGCTAAGCGATCGTTAGATTTAATCACCATTGGCAGCATGATTTATGCTTTTTTTCCTCCGTTGGTCAGAACAAAAGTGTTAGATTTATTACTTACTCCTTCAGATGACATTTTCCGGTGAAAATTCTTATTTTGGTCATACTTCCAAGACAGAATCTGTGATTCTGAAGTACAGTATCCACACCGATGTGGTGACTGACAGCAAACATTAGATTCATCCGTGCTGAGGAGCCGTGCCAATGCACAACCCACGTAAAAATTATAATTTTCGCAAAATAACTGCAATTGCAGGTTTCAAACAGAGATGGCGACAAAGAGGCAAAACTTACGGACTGTAGCTTTAAATATATACATAAATAAACACATAAATAAAATTATTATTTAATGAGAGTAACTGCATTTCCTCCCTAAATTCACATTCATAACTGTAACCCCAAAAATAAGATTTAAATTGTAAAGTATTCATCAATGTGTATGTTGTTTTGCCTTTATGCTGATTTTAATGAAGTATAGGCTTATATTAGGCTTATATAGGCTTGTATTGAAGTCATTAGAATCATCGCCGAAAATAATGAGAATATGAAAATCCAAAAGCAAAATATACAAAGTAATACAAAAAAATGCAATTATGCGAAAATTGCACAAGGAATATTCTTACCAACTCAGCAATTCATACTTGAAATATCACCTTCATGTTTAATTTAATTGTGACTTAATTGACTTAATTTTACAAGAAAATACTATTTCAGTCTTTCTATACTTCAAAATCTCACATTTAATTATGTTTGTTTTATAGCAATTTCTGAGTGAAAATGTTTCAAACTAAATCCTACACCATTTTTTTCAGCATAGACTTAATTTTCTTTATGCATTTTATGAATATTTTCTATATATCTTTTTTTTTAATCTAGGATAGAAATGACCTGGACATGTTTTGGTAAGATTCACCCTTGTTTGACTCATTTGAATGCATTTCACTGGAAGGCTGAAGACTTACAGTACTGTGCAAACCAAGTCTGAAAAGACACAATTAAAGCTTTTTAGCTGAAACACTTGTCTGAAGCAGGGGAGGTGAGCTCAAAACACCCTTGTCCACTGTTGACTGCAGTATGAAAAAGTGGCTCTTTGTGGGGGGTAGACAGCCCTTTGAAAATCAAAGAGAAAGCGAGAAAAGGAGGCAAAGAGGGGTCAAAGGGCAAAGTTAGGGACTCCTGAATACCCTCCACCCTCAACGCCCCTACTGAGAGACAACAGCTGCATTTTCTGAGCTCAAAAAGAGAGACACAGTGTCAATGGAACCGCCAGAGAAAAGCTGCCACATACGAGAAAGTGTCAGTAATAATGGTCCATCAATTTAGTGAGAGCAAACTAACTTCAGCTTTTGTTATCTTTTATTCTCAGGGTATTTCTGTGTTAAATAATCTGGCAAATCTAAAGGGATGCAGGCATGTGCCGTTCAGTGTGATTGACATGCACATTTGGTGATGAAGTGTCTGTAAACTGGTGAAATGAGGAAGTGAAAAAGCAGGTTATGTTTCTGACAGAGATAAAATCTCCAAATAAGATTCAGAATAACTTTGAAAGAAGTCTCCTATGCTCACCAAGGCTGCATTTATTTGATCAAAAATACAGTAAAACAGTAACATTTTGAAAATGTTCAAAATGACTGCTTTCTATTTGAATATATTTTAAACAAATGTATTCCTGTTATGGCGAAGCTGAATTTTCAGCAGCAATTACTCCATTCTTCAGTGTCACAGGCTCTGTCTATTTTCTATTTTCAGCTCCTCCAGTCATAGGGGTTTGACAGTCTCACGGTTTATAAGAGAAAGTTGAAGAAAACAGAAGATAAAAGCGGATGTCTTTGGGTGGAGATCTGTTTACATGAGGACATGCTCTGCATGCCTTCAAATCAAGCATTAAAAGAATAGTTCACCCAAAAAAGATCATTCAGATCCAAAAAATGACCAGAAAACACCATATAAGCCTCATAAATGTAACCCATTCGACGCATCTCATGATTCATTCCAAGTCTTCTGAAGCCACAATAGCTTAGTGTGAGGATTTCAAGCTGTTATTCACTGAAAATCTTCTCCTCTGCCACAGCATATCAATCTTCAATCAATCAATCAATCAATCAATCAATCAATCATATCATATCAATCTTAATAAGAATGATAAAATAATGATGTCAGGTGAACTGTCAATAAGATGAACTGTCTTTTTAAGACAAACTAATAAGTGGAAGCTACCATGAAAAGATTTCTCTTAAAAGCTGACCAAAATAAAAATCCTCAAGAGGGTTCCATGTGACAACAACTTCTAATCTCGTTTTGAAAAATGCCTCAGATATAAACCCTTACCCGTGTGGGTATTTAGCTGAGATAATAATGCTCCCAGTACAGTACTCATGCTGTAGCAGTAAGGAAATCTGGCTATAAAAGTTGGCTGCTTTAACTATAAATGCCTCAGGCCTTTCACACTGTGCTGCTACATGGTGGGAAAGAGCAAAGACTTTAGATACAAAAAGACAGTGCACTCATATTACTATGAATATGAGAAAGTGCAACACACAATATGGCAAAATAAGACCTGCCTTCTAAACAAAAGAGCCAATCACCGATTGGTAAAGTCTTTGCATCACCACAGTTGCCATAAGAAGCTCCGATTGCTATAGAAAAAGTCAGTGTTCTGAGATGCGCGCTTATAACTGCATATGCGCATTGGCGGATCTAGCCTGCAAAATGTGCTTTTTAATTCTATTTGTGCATAAGAAACAACATTTATGAGACAGTTGTTGTAAGATTTCATTGGTGATTTCAAATATGACATTTAATCATAAGCTTGGTGAACAGCTTTGGAGAATTTGATGTTTCCCCATTCAAAGAGATGGGAGCTGTACTTGCATGACTGAAATAGCTGCCTGAGAGGTGTTTCAATTACTTGCCTTAAAGGAATAGTTGACCAAAAAATGAAAATTATCCAATAATTTACTCACCCTCAACCCATTCTAGGTGTTTATGTCTTTCTTCTTTTACCCGAACACAATCATCCTGGCTCTTCCCAGCTTTGTAATGGCACTGAATAGTGCGCAAGTTTTTGAAGCTCCAAATAGCACATCCATCCATCATAAAAGTAATCTCCAGTGGGTTAATAAAGGCCTTCTGAAGCAAAGCGATGGGTTTTTGTAAGAAAAATATCCATATTTACAACTTTATAAACTATAATCACAGTCGAGTTAATGCGGAAATGGTGACCTGACCTGAAATATGATGTATGCTGTATGACGTAGACGTAGCTGGTTGCAAAACAAAACGCTGGTTGCAAATTAGAAGTCTAAAACGAGAAGTTTTAGAGAAAAATGCCGAACCACATGAACATCATATTTCCTAAGGCATACATGGGGTGAATTAAATATGGATATTTTTCTTTTTGGAGCCTCAAAAACTCAGGCACTATTCAATGCCATCACAAAGCGAGCCAGGATATTATTTAATATAGCTCCAATTGTGTTTGGCTGAAAGAGAACAGTCATTTACACCTAGGATGGCTTGAGGGTGAGTAAAATATGGGATCATTTTCATTTTTGAGTGAACTATTCCTTTAAAGAGACTTTGGGAAACAGGCACTGCAAACCCTCCTAATCATATCCACTGACCCCACTCACATCCAAATGACTAACAAGCTTGAATGTGCCACATTAGAGAGCCGAGGAACCTGAGTTTCATTTGAGTGCCTCTCTTTCCTCCATGGCCTGTCTTTCCCTCCCCATCCCCTTTCCCAGTGGAGTCTCTCATTGACAGAGCTGGCCTGCTTCCCTGAGAGACCAGCGCTGAGAAAGTCAGCTTGTGTACAAAAGGCAGTAGCAGTGTGTATTTCCAAAGCTTTCCTACTGAGCCTTTGGAGACCTGAAGAATGTTTATTGTTCTCCATGTGCGACTGAAACTCTTCCAAGATTCCGAAACGGTACTGAGCGTTACGCTTCCATATCTAGACCTGCATGAATCATACGTCACTCCATTTTTTGCCCTTTAGTAGAAGTCTAAGAAGGGAAATATGCAAACAAAATATTTTCACCTAAAACAAAGCATGCATCACACTGAGGACTTTGCTAGAATGATGTCACAGTCTGTCTGCCCTCCTGCCTGGTCAAAGTGGATCCACAAATATCTTCATTTCAAAAGCAAATTAATTCATTTGTACCGCAACCACATAAAACCAGCTTTATCTTGCACTTTAAACTTTCATTGAATAACCATTCAAATGCCTTCCTGGTTGAAAATCCAAGCTATATTTACATTAGGCAGCACAACAAAGAAATAGTATTACAATACTTCAAGTCCAGCTGCACTTTTCTTTGTAGTCCAGAAACACACTTTACGCAAGTATGCTAATTCAGACATGAATGCTATTACCAACGTAATGGAAGTGTGTAGCATTGTTGTATACTTACAAGTTTTACAAACCTCACTTCTCAGTGGGTCGATAGATTTACCAAATGTATGTGACATTAAACCAGAGTGTTATTATTCACATGACTTATTTTTTCCTAATGCAAAGCGCAAATCCCACCCCACCAAAATCCTGATCACAACAAACAGTAATGTTCTCTCTCACAACCTAGCTAAGAGGCTACGTTCTCAGAACTTTGGCTTAACGTTCTAGCAAGGTTTTCTCATAGTTCTGAACAAATATTCTTCAGTAACTTTAATAGAACATTCGATCAAAGTTATATAGTTATATGTTCTCAAAAGGTTAGCACAAAACATAACATCATTTAGCACACCGCTAGTTGTTTAGCTTCATAGCTTAGCTTATAACTTATGTAAATTTTCAGTTATATTTATATAGTTTCTATATAAATTATACATGTTTGTTTGATCGGGCATGTGGTCTTAGACAGACTCGACTCAACAGGTGGACCGAATTGTTGCTTAGCTCACTGTCTTGCGAAGCTAAAACTGACTTCACATAGTATCCTTTGGAATGATGAAGAGACATCACTGATAAACTTCAAGTTTTTGTTTTTTGACAAAAGTCAGTCCTTCTTTTTAGCAATAAATAGCACAAAACTGTTCACTATCAGTACAGTCTATTTTGCTTGGCTGGCCTTGTCATTTACTAGCATTGTTTAGCTAGCCTTCACTACAGTCAGCTCTTCACTGTGGACACGTGCTTAGTTGTCTGAGCTGTGAATAAGTGAAGTTTGGCACACATTCCACAGCTTGGGGGGTCAATAGAGGGAATGTTTGCTCCGCCCCTCCTCACCCACTAAAAACAAGTGTGCGCATTGGAAAGCAAGAGTGGATGAAAGAAACATTTGGTGCATTTAGTGTCCCTTTCAATGGTGACGTGACATCAGTCTTTTCCATTGGCAGGAGATGAGGGACAACAGAGGCAGTATTGGGGGGTGGGGGAGAGGGAAAGGGATGGAAAAGAGAATTTCCTCCATCCAGACCCTCCAGAACTCAACAAAGCGTCCACATAGTCGTGCTGTTCCTGAAGCTCTGCTTGTGTATTCTGGGGTAATTCCAGCAGTGACATAACAGCTTCCTGTTTGAGAGAGTTTGAGCTCATTGAGACTCAATTATCCTGATAGTACCTGAATAGGACTGTTGAATAGGAATACTCTATTTTTGTAAAGCTTTAGAGGGGTCGTGTAATGAAAAACATGATTTATTTCACATGCGAAATGGTTTGCCAATTATAACAGAAGTCATTTACATACATACAAATCTTAAAGGTGCAGTAACACATTCTAAAATTATGATTTGATACCTTAACTAATATTATAAGAGGACATTTCAGGGGAAATATGAAGTGTAGGATATGGCCCCTTTAAGCCCCAATTAATTAACTGGTGCTAATCCATAAACAAGTGAAAACCAGAGTCAGGTTATGAGAGCAGAGGACTTCAGTGAGAGTACAGCAGCTTGCTAATAAATCATCTTAAGTAAGTCATCACCTGCTGTAAGCAGCTGCAAGTCGAGCCGAGGCATTTCTCTCAACCGTTACATGTGCCACAGGAATTAAATAAGCTAGATGAACTTGGAATGAACTGGGACGGACAGACAGAACGATAGAGACAGAGAGACAGAAAACAGATAGATAGATAGATAGATAGATAGATAGATAGATAGATAGATAGATAGATAGATAGATAGATAGATAGATAGAGACAGTCAGGCAGACAGACAGACAGACCAACCGACAGACAGATAAATAAATAGACAGACAGACAGATACAGACAGACAGACCAATAGATAGATATACAGTCAGACAGACAGACAGATAGATAGATAGATAGATAGATAGATAGATAGATAGATAGATAGATAGATAGATAGATAGATAGATAGATAGATAGATAGATAGATAGATAGAGACAGTCAGGCAGACAGACAGACCAACCGACAAACAGATAAATAAATAGACAGACAGACAGATACAGACAGACAGACAGATAGATAGATAGATAGATAGATAGTCAGGCAGACAAATGAATAAATAGACAGACAGACAGACAGACAGATAGACAGACAGACCAATAGATAGATAGACAGTCAGACAGATTGAGACAGTCAGATAGATAGAAACATAGACAGACAGACAGATGGAGACAGACAGATTGTTCTACTTACTTTTTTATGTACATGTGATTCACTGTATGTTGATATGTTGATGTTAGAAAAAAAATAGAAATGCTTTGCCAATACATTGTATTGTCAAGCCAATAAAGCACACTTTGAATTGAACTGAATTGACAGACAGATAGATAGCGGCAGACAGACAGTGAGATAGAGACAGACAGATAGACAGACAGACCGATACATAGACAGACAGACCAATAGATAGATAGAGACAGTCAAACAGACAGACTGACCGATAGACAGATAAATATAGACAGTCAGAAAGACAGTGACAGATAGATAGATAGATAGACAGATAGATAGATACAGACAGACAGACCAATATATAGATAGAAAGACAGTCAGATAGACAGACCAATAGATAGAGACAGACAGACAGACTTGGGATTTGTCTGCCAGGACAACTGTCAACTATCTCCTCTTTATTGGTGTGGGGGCGGAGCTAAAGTATGTTTGCATCTGTGTGTGTATGAGTCAGCGTCAATGTTGCTAACAAAGACGAAACTGCCGTCTCCGCCTGATACACAAACAGTCCAACCGCAGTCACGCAACTCACTCATGTGTGACAATAATTTGTGGACAAGTCCCAAAAAAACCCACAACACAACGATGATAATGTGATGATGTCAGAAAGGTGTGGCCAGGATGTACAGATGAGATTTAATCACTAAAAGGAAAAACATGTCCTTTGTACTGAGTGAAGTATGTCCGTCTGGTGAAAAATGCAGGCGTGTTACTGCACGATTCTTGCCGATAGCAGATAATTTCATCAACAGCTTCAGGCAATGTGGCATATTTTCAAAATGTCAAATGTATTTCTCCAACTGATTCATTTGAATTGCACTGAATATACTTGATGGGTTATACATATGCAATATGTGTTACAGTATGTGAAAGCAGCGCTTCTTGTACTGAGGGGACTCGCAAACATATTTGTATTGCTAAGTCCAAATGTCATTGAAACTGCGGTCACGTTTTGCTAATTATCCACTAACTTTCTGCAGATTGCTTTGAAAGCAAACAATTTTTATAGCTTATAAATACACAGTGCGGTAATCAGAGATCTGCCAACCTGGCGACAAGGTGCTGGTGTGTGAATGGTTGGTGTAGCGTGACCTCATAAGGACATGTAAACAGACAGTAACGGTTAATGCGGGTAGTTTTTATCAGTTCCTCCAGGATTCAAATGTAAACACAAGGCCATGCTTGAGTCCTGGATCTGTGACGTTTGCTGAGTCGCTGGGAAACTCCAAATAAACTGGTCTAGGATCAGCTACCTAACTATTGTGTTTATATATATATAAACATATATATTTATATATATTTACATTTATATATATATATACACACACACACACACACACACACACACGTTTATATATTTCAAATAAATGCTGTTCTTTTCCACTTTCTATTCATCAATGAATCCTGAAACAATGTATCACAGTTTCCACATAAATATAAATATTAAGCAGAAAAACTGTGAATAAGAAAAGTTATTTGAGCAGCAAGTCAGCATATTAGAATGATTTCTGAAGGATCATGTGACACTGAAGACTGGAGTAATGAGTAATTTTAATAATAATGAGTAATTTTAATAATATTTCACAACATTATTAGTTTTAATGTATTATTGATCAAATAAATGTGGCCATGGTGAGAATAAACATCATTAAACAATTTTACCAACCTTAAACTTTTGAACGTAATTATAATTATATATTAATCATTAATAATTAATATTTAGTATTGTTTATTGCAAATTATTTGCAATTGCTGCTTATTAGAATTTGCTAAGAAAAGCCCCCAAATTAAGACTAAATTGCATTATTGTGGCAGTTGAATAAAGAACTAAATATATAAAAAGTGGCTTCAAAAGTAATATTTTGTTTGTTTTATTTTCATATCATTGAACATAAGCACTGGCCAACAGTAGACAACAGTCCATTTGCAATTAAGTGAGTCAGTCAGTCAGTCTCATAAGACGATTTTTCCTAAGCCTCATTAACATAGTTGCCGATTGTTATCCATGTTGGTTGTGTAATTTCTAGGGTTCTTAAACTAAAATGACTAATAAAATAAGAAGGCAGAGGAAGAAGTGTATAGATTTCAATTTGTTTTCTATGGAAATAAACCTTTATCTATTAAATGAACGTTAATTTTGCAAAATGTTTACTCGAAATTCACTTAAAAATATGAAGTGTTTGTTGTTGTCCATTAACAACGATATCAAAGTAACCTTTCAGCCAAGGCAATTAGTTACAAAAAAAAGTCAATTTCAAGAAGTAAAAACTCCATTAATTTTCTCCCTAAGGAAATTGATTTTTAACAATTACTTATAAACCTTTAAAGATATTAAATATGTTTCCTTGCTGAAGCCTGAATTCAATTCACTGTTTTCATGTGAATTTTTAGACGTATCCTCACTCATCCAGCAACAGCAGCATAGCAGATCTAGTCCGCCAAGACCAATATGTACATTCCATGCTTATTAATAAATGCTGAAATTAAAAATTAGATTTATTCTAAGAGTTGTCATGATTGAAATATAAATATATAGCCTTATATGTCTGTTTTCATCCAGTAAGTTTAATGATGGCAGCTGATCCTAGATCAGTACCCTTCCTTTAAGACATAGGGTACTTAGAGACCCGAGTATATCACATCTGTTGACTTCTGCTTTGTCTGAGGCAGCTTTTATTGTCTCAAACTGGCGTCAGGAGAGCTACGCTAGTCCTTTATTAGCACCAAAGGCCAACTTTTACCCAGAGTCTGAACAGCAGGTTTAGGACCTTTAAGGTGGCTCAGTTTATAATTAGATGCATCTGCTGAAAAGTTCTCTCTATTTAGAATGGTGAATGGCTTGGACCAAAACCATCTCAGAAGTCTTTCACATCACATGGCCAGACATTTGGTTAGCAGAGAATTATAGGTATTTCATATTGTGGTGGACCTTGACGCTTTACTCAAGGTTTCTGCTAAGTGAAAGTTTCTTATGGTTTTTACGTTGTTTCAGGCAGTTGGAGCAAGAAGGAGAGCATGTATGGAAATGGAAACAAAATAACTGCAAGACTTTTAGAATTAAACAAAGATGTAATATCTGCCCAGAGAAGTACTTGGTCTAACAGAGACACATGGCATTCATATCATCTGATGCATTAACCTCATTAGCCTTTCCATCACTATTTCTATATGAACTTCATATCCGCTTTGACTTTAACGACAACTAACAACGAAAGAGATGGAAATGGAAAGCAGTCCGAATGGGAAAATAATACCCAAACAGTTCTTAATAAAATTACCCATAATGACATCTAACATCTTTTACTATTGGAATAAGTGCTAAGCAAGAAAACAGCATTCACATTCAAACGACCAACCACAACATATCCATCCTACAAAAAGTAATTTGCTTATGCAAATAAACTAAAGGGAATGAAAATTTCCATTGCTGCAATTTATCACTTTTTTGATAAATTGAGAAGTGGTCTATTATTAGAAAGTTAGGCCTGCTGGTATGTTTATTCACCAAAACTAACAACAGTTAGTTTAAAAATACCAACTGATATTGTAATATTAGCAGTGGATAATGTAAGGGATTGTGTTATGATAATATAATGCTTATAGGACTCAAAACAATTATTATTAATAGACACTATTACTTCAAATTATTGTATTACAAAACTGTAAACAACACTTTAGAATAATAAATAGGCTATGCAGTAAATGAAACAATAAATATGCATGGTCATCAATATGATCTCTCCATGTTATATATTTGTTTTCGGATATGAATGGTTTAGCAGAAGTTTAGTAGACTTTTCAAGTTTCAAGTCAGAGTTTCGATCATGCTTTGGGAGGAATAAATAAACATTTGAGTTTCTGTGTTTGGTTAGAGATGTAGATGTTGCCTTTACAAACATTTACCGTAATAATCACAGTATCTGACAGAAGTTACTATAGTTTTTTTATTAGTTATTTAATATCAATATATATATATATATATATATATATATATATATATATATATATATATATATATATATATACATTTATTTTATCAACTGTTAAGACAACTCATTGTATTGTTGTAAACTAGAGTTACAGGTGTATGAGTGCACAAAGCTAATTAATTAAAGGAACTGTGTATTATATTAAAGGGGTTTAAATTCGAGAACCAAGTCATTCAGTTCCTACCTCTGATCCAGTCCACAACCTGAGTCGGTGTCCACTTTGTTATCGGCTCCATTCTTCTATTCAGATATTCAGAAAGTTTCAGCCAAGCTCTCAAACTCACTAAAGTGAAATAAAGTTTCCCACGCTACACTTGAGCGCCCTTTCTCATGTCTAACAACTGAACACTGATGATCAGATCAGAGGAACAGCACTGAAGCTCTACCCACAGACCGAAACCAAACACTCGAGCTCACGCGCGCGCTCGCGCACAAAGAGAGAGAGAGAGAGAGAGAGAGAGCGGGCGGATCGTGTTACACACACAGGTCAAATTTATATCTCTGCTAAATCGTCTGGGGCAGTGAGGGTCAAACACATGACTCGACATTTCATGTGAGAAACTTTATTCCCAAACATCTGAGGTCAATTTAGAATCCTGTTTTTTTTTTTCCACAAAATACGATATTTAAGTGGCATATAGGCACTTAGGCTTGGTAAGATGTTTTGTTTTTGAAATAAGTCTCTTGTGCTCAAGGCTGAATTTATTTGATCGAAAATACATTGAAAACAGTAGGCTAATGTGAAAAAAATACATTGAAAACAGTAGGCTAATGTGAAAAAAAAAAATACAGTGAAAACAGACATATGAAAAAAATAGTGAAAACCGTAATGTCAAATATTATTCCAAAAAAAGTGTTCTATTTTAATATAGCCTATTAAAATGTTTTTTATTCCTGTAATCGAAGCTGAATTGTCAGCATCATTACTCCAGTCTTCAGTGTCACATGAACCTTCAGAAATCATTACCATATGAAGATTTAAAACATTATTATTGTTATTATTTATTATTATTATTATTATCAACATCAATGTTAAAAACAGTTTTGCATATATAAAATGCTTACAATAAATTCTAAAAACACATACATAAATAAAATATAAATTAAAAAGTTATCTGTTAAAAAATCTTTAATCTTTTAAAATGTATTTTTATTTATTTAAAATATAATATTATATATATATATATATATATATATATATTATATTATCAGATGTCTCAACAGCACTTGTGAATGTCATAAATTTTCTAATACGCACCGCCCTCTACTGGCCAGTATTTAAAAGTACAAATGGAAAACCTGCCTCTGATCAATCGCCTCATTTTTTTTGTTTCATAGCAACAATGTCAAAAATTATTTTACAGTACATTTATTACGCTAGGCCTATTCAAATTTCTGCTACAGTACAGATCTGATGTAAGTTCTGCCTACATTATTATGCAACTGCATGCAATAAAAACATGTTTTTATACTTTATTTAGTTTTAGTTATTTTAGTAGCTAGCTACTTTAACTTTAAACTAAAATGAGAAATGCTGAAATAAAATATGTTTACATTTCTTTTATATTTTATTTCAGTTCATGTTTATTTTATTTCAAGTATTAAAAATGTTTTTTTTAGCTGTATTCAGCTGTATTTATTTATGGTAATCGCTGAAAACTAGCAGTGTGCTTTATTAAAACGCATGGGGTAAAATATAAAGCATATTCAATTTGGCTTACGATCATTTTCAAAAACAAAATGAAGACACAATCTACAGAAGAAAAAAAAAATCTCATACAAATATCTTATTATATAAAACATGTTTCACTTGTTTAAAAATAAAATGTGTGTCCTTCACATCGGTCTATTGCACAACACATGCATTGGAGCAGTGCTGTTCTGAACTCAGCTGTGCCTCACATATGGCAGTCATACACGCCCACTGCTCTTCTGCACTGCTGGCCCGCAGCGTGAAGGTCCGTTTGCTGTCCTTTGGCGTGATTGTCCAGCCAAATGTCCCATCATCACCCTCCAGCATCTCCACCTTTGCTCCAACCAGATTAATTGCCTTTTCTGCTGACTAGGCAAAGATTACACAGGAGCAGTTAAAATGTTAACGTGTACTGTTGGTTGATGATAAAAAGTAAAGCATTTTTTCTGTCTGCCAGTGATAATGTTATAACAATAATGGCACAGATAAATGATATCGTTTCAATCACTTTCACAACTATTTTTTCCCAGCCATTCAGAATCCATCCTGCTTTAATCCATCCTTTAGCAAGTGCATAACAGCAGACATAACGTCAGCCCGCGCTTAGAATAAAGAGAACGATGTCGTCCGCTGGTGTGGACGCTATAGTTAGTTATCATTATATAGTTACCGTCCCTTTTTTTTTCTACTGAAAATTCTTGGAAATATATTTTTTGCAGTGTTTCGTCAGCAGAACAATCCAAAAACACATTAAAGCTGCCTTCTGTAACTTTTTTGTGTTCAAAATTTACAAAAAAAAAAAAAATATATATATATATATATATATATATATAATGAGAATGTACAAAATGAATCAATTTTCCAAACCGTGTTTTTGTCTTACCCTGAATCATTGTGGTACACTTATAATAAGTGTTTATATTCGGACTATTTCAGACCGGACTGGTAGGACCTGCCGCAGAGTATCACAGTAACTGCGTGACTCGCCATAGACATACACTGAGAAAAGTAGCTCCGGCTACAATGTTCTTCCGCAAGACGCGTGCAGTTCTGTTTATTAAACTGCTAGAGGGCCAAAAATCGCGGACAGCAGCTTTAAATAACAGTAACCTACTGTAAAAAATGGCGCTGCTGTGAATAAGGTCTAATAATAGCAAAGTCCCTTTAAGACAAGTCATTTCACTCGGCGGCCATCTTTGAAACGCCTTTCGGGCATCCTGGGCATCGTGCAATCTCTTTAAAATGGGGAAACATCAAATTCTCCAAAACTGTTTGCCAACCTTACGATTAAATTTCATATTTGAAATCACCAATGAAATCTAACAACAACCGGCTCATAAATTTAGTTTCTAAATGCTCGAATCATGACAAAAAAAAAACTATTTTTCAGGCTGGATCAAGCTAATGCGCATGCGCAGACCTAAATGCGCGTCTCTTCGGAGGCGCGCGTCTGAATGTTTCTATAGAAACCGGTGATTCTAACGGCTGCTGAAGTGACGCGATGACTTTACCAGTCGGCGATTGGCTCTTATTTAGAAGGCGGGACTTATTCCGCCATATTGCGCATTACACTTTCTCCCATTCAAAACAATATGAGTGACACGTCTTGTGTTATTCTATGGTCTTTGATAATAGGGCACCTTAAAGGCCCACTGAAGAGTGTTGGAACGTGGAGCATTATTGTTGACATAATTTCAACTGAAACAGGAAGTCATGGCGATATATCGAACAGCCCCGCCCCCTTTTTTTAAATAGCCAATAGCGTTTTGTTTATGTTACAGCTCTCTGTTTCCTTCTAATCTCTAACTGTTTCTCCTCATAATGCCCTTTATATCGCTTATATACAGCATTCTGTGCAGAATTCAAATGGGTCCGATACCTTTCGTGGTCTGAGCCGACTCGCGCACATGACCCGCTCTGTGCTCTCGTGTCTCGGACCGGAGCAAACTGTGCTCACGTTGCAGCGGTTCATGTGACACTAAAGGTGTGGTCACACTGCACTTTTCGTTCCATTGACTTCCATTCAAACGCATGCGAATGAGTCAGACCAGAAACGCAAAAACTCGTGCGAAAAATTTCGCATTTCGCTGCATTCCAAAGTTCAAGTTTGGTGAACTCTGACCTGCGAATTCGCATCTCGTGAAGAGGTGCGACCGTGCGACCAGTAGAAGATCGATTCGTCACGGCATGACCTCTTGGCTAAATTAAAAGAATGATATTTTTGCAGTAAAGTCGAGTAGGTTCTATATTTTTACATTTTGATTGTATTACTCTAAGTTATGTGTTGAATTCATGTTTATAAAAAAAGACGCTGTAGACCGTGACGTCATATCACGACCGTTACAGCATCCGAAGAAATTTCGCACGTTTAAAGTCTAGTGTGACCGCGGCTTAACGCGAAAAAGGACTTCATTTGCGTCAAAGGAAAGCATATTTACACTGTCTGATCCTATTCTCTATATAGTCAACTATGTGCCATTCATACGGTGGCCCAATAGTGCACAACACAACGAAATTAATAAAGCAAACATAAGTTCACAACACAACGAAATAAAGCCACAACACAACGGAAACAAGCCACAACACAACGAAATAATGCCACAACACAATGGAATCAAGCCACAACACAACGGAATAAAGCCACAACACAAAGAAATCAAGCCACAACACAACGGAATAAAGCCACAACACAAAGAAATCAAGCCACAACACAACGGAAAAGCTCCCGACCACTTGGGGGCTCTCAGAGCTCGGTAATATTACTATTCCTTGCCACTGTTCTATAAAATCGACAGTTTTACAAAGATATCAATACCATTGTATATCGACATGAAACATTAATTTAAAATCAACTACGTTCACAATAGTTTCATATTTATACTTGTGAATGATTTGACGCGATACCACGGCGCATGATAAAGGGAACATCCACCAGTTCCACCAAGTGGTTAAAACGTATCATTTGTATTCATTAAAATTACTTTTAACATTTAAAAACAGACATGTTCAAATTCCAAAAGTTGTTAGTTCCTGTTGGTAAGACTGACAAGCTTTGGAATTTGAATATGTCTGTTTTTAAATGTTAAAAGTCATTGTAATGAATACAAATTATACGTTTTAACCACTTGGTGGAATTGGCAGACGTTCCCTTCATCATGCGCCATGGTAGCGCGTCAAATCATTCACAAGTATAAATATGAAGCTATTTTGCACATAGGTGATATTGAATTAATATTTCATGTCGATATATGGTGGTTACATACTGTTTAAACTAATCGTGGTATTGATAGTACTGCCGACTCTATAGAACAGTGACAAGGAAAACTAACTTTACCGAGCTCTGAGAGCCCCCTAGTGGTCGGGAGCATTTCCGTTGTGTTGTGGCTTTATTCCGTTGTGTTGTGGCTCGATTTCGTTGTGTTGTGGCTTTATTCCGTGTTGTGGCTTGATTTCGTTGTGTTGTGGCTCGATTTCGTTGTGTTGTGAACTTATGTTTGCCTTTTTAATTTCGTTGTGTTGTGCAGTACTGGGCCACCGTACATCCACCATGTAGAAACTAGTAAATGTGTGAGCAACTTTTTTACAGTCTATGGTGAGCAAATGACTGATTTCAGCCTAGGCTTCAGAGTCTGTTGATAGAGTAGGAGGGGCGGGACTTCAGATTCTAGAGGGCATTTGATTGGACCGAATATTTGATGAGAAACTTACTGAAGTGCGTGGTGATGTCATGAAAATCTGTGATCCATTTTAGCACAAGTGAGAGACTGTAAGATTTGAATACTTATCTCTCCTAAGTGCAAATTTTATCATTGTTTTGGAACACACCAGCGTATTCATAACCTTAAGGCTAACATATTATACTAAAAGCTAAAAAACTTAAATTTTGATTTCAGGGAGACTTTAATGAGCAGGCGTTGCTATGGTAACATGACAACAACATGGCAAGCAGAAACTCAATCCGTGGCATTTACTCATTAATTATTTAACGTGATTAAAAAAAAGCATCTGAACTAGACCGCATTCACACCGCTCTCGCAGGTGTGCTGAAGTTAATGCTGATAAGCTGATCACTGTTGTTTCTTAAGAGCCTGACAGAACTACGAGTACGAGGCTTAATGAGCAAACTGGCATCATTCACTCTTACCTTTTCATTAAAACCATAGATAAGCTGCCCATCTCTGATATGACACCACACCAATTTCCATCGCATGGTGTAATGCGTTTTCTTAAATAACCATCCTTCTTTCCACTCGTCTTTTTCTTCTGGGTGGTTTTCGTCAGTTGTGCCGTTAGAGGTCGCCGATTCTAAAGCCATTACTCTGAGACGCTCTTATTCACGCGCATGCGCAAGACAGAATAAAAGTCTTTTATTTCAGTTAAAAGGAAGAATATAATTATAATATAAATAATTAAACGTATAAATAATGCAAACAAATAGGCTGCTTTAATAAAATGGTAAAACAATACAATATTAAGCTAAATGTCGTTTTTAAATTTAATAAAAAATATATTTAATGGTTCGACAATTACATTTTGTTTGTTTACAGGGTTCTCACAGTCATGCGAAATCTGGATTTTGATTTCATGCTAATGTCTCCTCGCCCTGCAATATTCAATGAAGCAACTTACTCCTCGTGAGTTTAATATCCATTTAATATCTATTAAAATTCTTATTAGAAATGATCAACGACTGGAAAGGTAATGGGAAAAATCATGGACAAGTCCATTTATTTATTTGTTTATGCTTGTATGTGTCCAAACAGTTACGTTATACCCAAATGTAATATTTTAAAGATATATTTTTTAGCTAACAAAAGAGTTATTTTGGGATAAAATAAAATAAAAGTCTTTTGTGTACGTCAGCGTCTGTTGTCCAGCTGTTGAGGAAATGGCGGCCGCAGCGATGGCAGGGGCTGTGGCGGATCCTCCGCACGTCACGGAGGCCAAAAAGCTGGAGTATTTCTCCTCCATCAACTCCATGGCCCGTAAGATTATGCAGGAGAGGGAGAAGATAAAGGAGAGGCACGGTCCGGCTTGGGATCAGATGAGCCCGGTCGAACAGGACACGGCGATAGACAACGGGATGATGGATCCGCGGATCCGGGCTCGGTATGCCATGCACCGGGTGGACCGAGATGAGGTGATCTGCTACCCGAAATTACTTATCCAGACCGGACAGAAGACCGTACACTTCGGAGAAGAGGTGCTTGTGTTTTGTATTGACGTGCTAAGTTAGAGTGGTTGTTGTTGATTTAGTGTCGACTTGTTCTTTGGATTTGCTCTAGTAAAGTAAGGCTTCTCAATCCTTAACAATTATTACATTATGATATGAAAAATTAAAAACAAACCTTCAAAACTGTCTGCTATTAATTCATGTTTTTCTTTTACTTTTCTTTTATTATTCATGACAATAATTGATTTTCTTTGTCAAAATACGCCTGTTCACAAGACTCTGTAGGTCTAAATTAAATTGTTTTACCAAACAAATAGCCTATATTTATTAATTATTATATTATTACTAGCTATTAAAAATTCTAAGTGACAACTTAAATAAAAGTAACATTTAATGTAAATTGTGTACGAAACTTAAATATACATATAAAGTAAAGTTTACTATACAAAACTCTCAGGAATAAGTTAAAACTGTTTACTAAAGAAATCTGTCAACTCTCTGTTAATGTTTTTAAAATCTCTCAAATTTCAGTGAATTAATCGATTTACTTAGCAGATGTTTCAAATGTCTGCACACTAAACTGTTTACTTTGCAGATATGTGTCATATCTATCCAAATTATTTTTCAACGCAGGTATTTTCTGTAAATGTGCGAGACTTCCGATTTATTTTAATTTGAATATCAGAGAGCAATAAACTGTAAAACTGCGCTACAAACTTTTATAATTAACACAATACGTTACATTAAAATAATTTGGTAAGAAATACAATTTTGCAGTATCAAGCAGCATAACGAGCTGTTTTGTACAGCTAAAAATAACTGGAAGCGACACCGGAAGCCAGACACATTAAAGGTCCCGTTTTTCGTGGTTTTTTGAAGCTTTGATTGTGTTTATAGTGTGCAATATAACATGTGTTCATGTTTCGCGTGTAAAAAAACACAGTATTTTTCACATAATTTACTTATCTGTATACCGCTGTTTCCACTGTCATAAAAACGGGCTGATGACTTCCTTGTTCTATGAAGTCCCTCCTTCAGAAATACGTAACGAGTTCTGATTGTGCAAGCGGTTCCTGTGTTGCGATTCGACAGCAGCTTAGCGTACCCAGAGCCATAGAGAGAGCGCATCTTGCCCGGAAAGGTCACGCCTCTTACCATAAAGTGTGCTGCACATAGTTTTACATGTGGATTATTGTGGTGTTGTGCCGAATGAACACAAAAGACAATAATTCCCGAGAGACTGAACTCTTTAATCTCCACAAGCAGGCAGCGACAGAAAATGTACAACGTTAGCACTCACTCAGAAGAGTACCTCATACGGAAAACAGCCATATACATAAACATAGTCCCCTCTTGTGGCCATTATGTGCACTGCAGTCCAACATTAACTATTGCAGTAAGGATACCACAATTATAATTTTGGGAACCGAGTTAAACATAAATTGTAACCATTGATCTCTAAGTACAGCGTCCCTGGGAAGGCCAAACAAAGGTGATTGGACTGCGGGATGAAAATAACAGCGTTTCGACGACATGGCGACAAACACACTCTACAAACGCAACTCTTGCTCTTCTCCGTGGGAGCGCAACAAGACCACGCCCCCTTTTTTGTGTATTCCTGTGGGCGGAGGTTAGTCAAAAAACTGTTTTAGTGACGTCATTAAAGAAGGAAGTAGAGGGATGTAGTCCAAACTGGCCGTTCAATGTAGGCGACTTCTGTTAAATAAAATATCTCGCTTGGCATTGAACTTTGAGCTTTAAAATTTTACAGATTTTATTTATACTCTACCAGCAACATTACACACTAACTAAAGTTTGAAACATGCGATCACGAAGAACAGGACCTTTAATTTTTACAAATGACTGCGCCGCTCTTACCTGAAAAATAAGGTGGAGACATTAAACTGTTTACTAAACACATCTCTGCCCCAATATCTATAATTAAAATGTTTCTTAATAAGTTTAAACCCAGATATCTACAAATGTCTTTTACGATTTTTTTTTTAATATCTAGCAGAAATGACACATTAAAGGGTTAGTTCACCCAAAAATGAAAATAATGTCATTTATTACTCACCCTTATGCCGTTCCACACCCTTCGTTCATCTTCAGAACACAAATGAAGGTATTTTTGTTGAAATCCGATGACTCAGTGAGGCCTGCATAGCCAGCAATGACATTTCCTTTCTCAAGATCCATAAATGTGCTAAAAACATATTTAAATCAGTTCACGTGAGTACAGTGGTTCAATATTAATATTATATTAATATTATAGAGCGACGAGAATATTTTTGGTGTGCCAAAAAAACAAAATAACGACTTATATAGTGATGGCCGATTTCAAAACACTGCCTTAGTAAGCTTCAGAGCGTTATGAATCAGCGTGTCGAATCATGGTTCGGATCGCCTGCCAAACTGCTGAAATCATGTCACTTTGGCACTCCAAACCACTGATTCGACATGCTGATTCATAACACTCCGAAGCTTCCTGAAGTAGTGTTTTGAAATCGGCCATCACTATATAAGTCGTTATTTTTTAAATTTTTTTTTGGTGCACAAAAAATATTCTTGTCCCTTTATAATATTAATATTGAACCACTGTACTCACATGAACTGATTTAAATATGTTTTTAGTACATTAATGGATCTTGAGAGAGGAAATGTCATTGCTGGCTATGCAGGCCTCACTGAGCCATCAGATTTCAACAAAAATATCTTAATTTGCATTCTGAAGATGAACGAAGGTCTTTTGGGTGTGGAATGGCATGAGGGTGAGTAATAAATGACATTATTTTAATTTTTGGGTGAACTGACCCTTTAAACAAGTGATGTCTCATCTTACATCATGTTAACATCTCTGTCTCCTCTGTTTCAAGGACTTAACTTGGCAAGATGAGCACTCGGCTCCCTTCTCTTGGGAGACCAAGGTAAGTAGGCCACCTCTGCTAAAAATACATATTCAATTTGCTAGCAAAGTGCAAACAAATGTGATTCAGCCCATCCTTTCCTAACAGAGTCAGATGGAATTCAGTGTGATCTCTGGTGCAACAGAACCAGCTGTTTCCTCCTCTGTGAATGAATCCAAACCCAAGGCCTCTCAGGGTACAAAGCTGCCTAGCAATGACGAGTCCTCCTTCTGGAAGATCAGTGCTGAACGCTCTAGGCTAGAGGGCGAGAAGGCTGAATTTCATTCTCTGACTCCCAGCCAGATCAAGTCTCTGGAGAAAGGCGAGAAGCCTTTGCCCTCATACCTGAGGCCGGAGTCTGGGCCGAGGGAGTCAGAGGAAGTGCCCGCCCCACGGCCGGTTAAACAGAGAGCCCCCAAACCTCATGCTCCTCCTCCACCCATTCCCATCAGTGTGACCCCTGTGGCTATTAGTGTGACCCCAACACCTCCTGCTCCCGTGTCCTTATCAGAGGAAGGGTGGGAGAGGGCCCAGAGCACCCTTCCCTCTGTCAGCAGCACTATGGATGATGTGTTCAGTCCTGGTCTGGTCACCAGGTCCTCTTCTCAGTCCAACAGCACAGTCAAAGATGCCGACAGGGCAGATGCCTCGCCCGCCTCCAGTCCTACATTCTCACAGGTTAGACCTTTGTTTCATATAGTTACAGCGCTCCAGTCTGCGACTAAATAGTCACATTTAAATTTTTAAAATTGTATGAATTTATTTGATTATTGTTACTGATTACTGTTAATAAATTTGTATTAAATTGTAAAACAAAGAATCCAGGAAATTAAAACGTACAACATGGAAATATTAGAAAAAACTAAAACATATTTCATAGGGCCCTATTATTGTTTTACATTTTTAATAAATTATTAAATTGTTAAAATTGTATTTAAATTGTAATTAAAATTTAATTCAACCCTTAAAAATGGAATCCACAAAATTTGAAATGGAAAACATGGAATTTGTGAAAAAATTAAATGAAGTATGAATGTTAAATGTTAAATGAATATGTTTTTTTGGTTTTGGATCATTGGACCCTACCTTTTTAACTCTCTCTCTCTCTCTCTCTCTCTCTCTCTATATATATATATATATATATATATATATATATATATATATATATATATATATATATATATATATATCTATATCCCTTGTGCGGTCTTCGGGGTCTTTTTGACCCGCAAATGATGTTTGCTCAAATTAAAAAAAAATGTTCTCTTTGTCCAAATGGCATGAGACTTTGTACAGTGGTTAACACCTTTAAGATCTACAAAAAAAAAGTGTAAAAAATATTGTTACGTTCGTGGTCTTCGGGGTCTCTGGACATTTGTGTCTCAACATTTGTGCAGTTTTTGGAGGATTCCTGATCTTTTAAATTTATATAAATAAATTAAAAAATATTTTTTGAAATAGGTTTTTATGCATGAACAGCTTTTTATGTAAAATTCACTTTATAAAAGGCCCAGATTTCTAACTTTCATTCATGTGGATAACATGGATAATTTGACATGGTTTAGTGTAAGATTGTTGCCCATCTTTTGAAAAATGCAGTTTTAAAAGTAAAAAAAACCTAACATTTTTACCAGTAGATGGCTGTAAAGCTCCACTATTTGCTATGTGCTATTTGAATGACTGAAAGATGTCTTTTCACAAGTGTTTTTTCAGTTGGATTCATATCTAAATGTTATGAAATCACAATTATAACAATAAAAATTACTTTGTCAAAGTTTAGCATTTTTTGTGCAGGGCAAAATCAGTTTTTCAATAATAATTTTATAATAAAAATAATAAAAGAATAAAATAAAGAATTTTTATTTTTGTGTGTGCGCGCGTGTGTGTGAGCATGTTCATTTTGTATTGAGGATGTTTTTTGCATTTTTGGAAGTGTGCCACTTCATTTCTGTCTATGTGTGTTGTGCGTTGTTTCTGATTTTGAGAATGGATTTTGTCCAGTTTCTAAGTGGGGCCTCTGTGGGTTACATTATTGATGATATTATTGAAAAAAACTGATTTTTTTTCAGTACAAAAAATGCTAAACTTTGACAAAAAGTAATTTTTTTTTGTCATAATTGTGATTTCATAACATTTAGATATGAATCCAACTGAAAAAAACTTGTAAAAAGACATCTTTCAGTCATTCAAATAGCACATAGCATATAGTGGAGCTTTACAGCCATCTACTGGTAAAAATGATAGTTTTTTTACTTTTATAACTGCATTTTCCAAAAGATGGGCAAAAATCTTACACTAAACCATGTCAAATTATCCATGTTATCCACATGAATCAAAGTTAGAAATCTGGGCCTTTTATAAAGTGAATTTTACATAAAAAGCTGTTTTTGCATAAAAACCTATTTAAAAATATTTTTTAATTTATTTATATAAATTTAAAAGATATCACAAATCCTCCAAAAACTGTACAAATGTTGAGTAAAAACATTAATAAACAGAGTAAAATTACATTGGTTTTTAAAAAATATATTATATTGTTACAAAATTGCATTTTGTTGCCGGGGTCTTCAGAGACCCCGAAGAGCACGACTGCAGTCCCCAAACGAAGACCGCACAAGGGATATATATATATATATATGTAGTTGCCAGCCACCACCAGCGTTTTTGATCATTTTCACTAAACTTTCATGGCTCCCAGAATATTTTATTGTATGAATATCTGATTATGCAATATATCAAAAGAAAGAACAGAGCCTGCTGTTCTTTAAAAAACATTTTATTGTAGCTTCATGCATTCTTTTTTATTAACACTTGAATGTGGGTAAGTTTTTTGTTTTTGTTTTGTTTTTTGTTGTTTTTTAACAAACCTTTTTTTTTCTTCTTCTTCAAAGACTACAACGTACATAAGCAATGCTTCTCTTGCTTGTTTCTGCTCTATTTTGCCTGTGTTTTGATCTGGAGATTCTCTACTCTTTCAGAAGATGTGTAATATCGCCCCCTACCGTATAACAGTGAAAACATAGATTGCCGTAAAATTCTGTCTATGGCAGGAAAGTTAAATAAATGATTTTCTCAAAAAGAAAGCCTTAAGTAGTTTGGCAGAATGTTTTATAATTATTTCTTAGGAAAATGTAAAATATTGTAACAACTTATATTGCTCATAAATATTTTATAAGGCAAAGTCATGTGATCCAAAACAGGAAATGATATCATAGAGAGGACCCCCGCAGACCATGACTGTAGCTGCATCCCAATTCAGAGGCTTTGAACATGGACTTAAAAGGCCACACCTTCAAAGTCCGCGAAGGTCAAACCGAGCGTTGTTAAAATAAGTAAACATCTGAACCACTTTAAAGTGGGTTTTTTTTTTTTTTTTTTTGTACATTTGTGTCGTCAGATATTCAAGTAAGTTGAAACCTAATACTTATATTTAAAAATCTTCACTGCGTGCAATGAATCTCGAGCTAGGTTAGGCTGCGAAGGATCCACTCGTTGTATCCTTTGCGGCCCAAGGAAAGGAGGCATTTGAAGGACCCTTTGAATTGGGACAACCTTTGTCTTCAAACGCGCATTCAAAGGATGCAGCTTCTGAATTGGGACACAGCTTGTGTCAAGATTAATAAGTCTCTTAGAATAACCTTTTTATGACCAGGTTAGTTAGTTCAGGTTGTAATAGAAACACCTTGAAAACCCCTTAAAGTATATTTTAAAACTGTGTATTTATGGTTTGAGGGAAATGTTTTTATGATCGTTACACCACATGACATTTTTTTGAGTAATTAAAGGGATAGTTCACCCAAAAATGAAAATTCTGTCATCAGTTACTCCCCCACAAGTTGTTCCGAACCTGTATAAATGTCTTTGTTCTGCTGAACACAAAGGAAGATATTTGGAAGAATGTTTGTAACCAAGCAGGACCCCCCCCCCCCCCCCCCCCCATTGACTACCATAGTAGGATAAAAAAAATAGAGATCTGCTTGGTTACAAACATTCTTCCAAATATCTTCCTTTGTCAAAATATCTTTTTTTGTTCAGCAGAACAAAGAAATTTATACAGGTTTGGAACAACTTGAGGGTGAGTAAATGATGACAGAATTTTCATTTTTGGGTGAACTATTCCTTTAAATTTAAACGTTTCTTGATAATGGTGTAAACGTTGTTCAAAACCATATGAAACCAACATGAACACAAAGAGTACATGTCTAAGAACTTGGCATATATGCTTTGAATTATATATTTAAAAAAAAAAAAAAAAAAAAAGACAACATTTTGACACCCATTGACCCACACATCAATTTCCTCTTTGTTTTTCTGCCACTAACATATTAGCCATTGAAAACCAATAAATTGCTTTATTCTCTATTTTTTCAGTTCAACACAAGTAGCAGTATCCTGAAGACTGGATTTGATTTCTTGGATAACTGGTAACACCTGAAGAACCCATTCCAGATCACAGGACCTACAAGCACCACAAACACTACAGAACACTTTCCTTTTAAATCCATATGCTTTAGTAGTTTATTTATAGTGCATCGATATCTCTGATTGTATTCAAATCATAATCTGTCTGACCTCATCTCACTAGTTAGAAGTTACTGAATGCATGAGCTATGATACATTGGGAAGGATTTCAAACAGCATATGTCTGTCCTTGTTTCTTATGTCGGTTTCACACTTGGTATATTTGTTTGAGTCAGAACCCATTGTCCCTACTTCCCTGTTGGTTTGCTTTTCCTATTATGTTGTTCTGAACTGTGGTACGTTTTGCACAATTTTTCACCTTCAACATTAGAACCACCAAAAGCTGTTAATCATTGCAGCCAGGCGACAAAGCTTGAAATCTTAAAGTTGCAGAATAATGTTTTGCTTTTGTTTGCTGTTACTACCAACCTGAGTACCAGCCCACGTCTGGATTGCATTCACATCAACCAAGAACACACCGAATCCCAAACACCCCTTTTTAGACTCGAGTTTAATTCCTTTGTGTGCAGTTTCCGAACTTCAGAAGATGCATTAATCAAACAAATTTAGATCCACACTAAAACCACTAGTGTGAATGCCACGTCACCGTCACTGCCATATTTTTTTTATCTATATATTTATCTAGACCTCGATACTAGTGTTAAGATGCTTCACTGTACATTTATTGATAAGGACCTAAACGAGACACCGTAGCGCTAGCATGGTTTTAAGATGACTTGCGCCTTGCTTGTTTTGTAGACTTTTTATATGCGTGCTGCTTTCATTGTATGCTTTGAAGTGAATAATTTACTTTTTTCTTAATTCTCCTAAATGTTTTTTCATGTAGCCCAGTACACCAGAAATGACTTAATAACTTAAAGCAATATTTACAATCTCCAAACTTTGTTAGGCCTGAAACATACTCCACACAAGTACGCAAATGTAGAGGCAACATTTAACGTGGATTATTGTTACAAATTCCAGTACTCAAGGGGGCGATAGTGTTACCTTCTGCACCATTAAAACTGAATGTGCTAATATTCAGGTAGCTAGCTAAATACATGTCGACAGTTGAATAACTTGCATTTGATTTCAAAACATTTGGTTTCCAAATGCAACAACTTGTGAAATCGAGATACAATAAGCATTTGCGTTCACATACTTGCCTGTTGTATGATTCAGGGCTTAATTCACTAGGTTTTTAAGAGTAGGAATAATTTTTGGAGCTTTGTTGCGAGAAGTTTTCTCTTGAATACGAAATGTGTGGCCTGGAGCCAGTGTTTATGCATTCACATATCTGTAAAGCAAAAAAACTACAATAAAAGAAGGACACTTGACTCATGTTGTTTGTCTCATTCTTCACTTGGCTGGTAGGGGGCAGTGCAGTGCTAATTAAAAACAACTGCGGCAAAGATGGAGCTCTACTCATAAATCCCATGACGGTTTTCTGCCATTTGTCAAATAATAAAAGAGGTCTCTGTCCGCTGTGTTATTCATTTTAATAAAATAAGACCATTGGATGTGCGGTATAATTGGTCACATATGTGGAATTTTCAAAATGCAACTAATATGCTCTATTTAAAGAGTTTTATTCCCTGGGCAGTAATTTTTATTTTGGGGGATTGACGTTATTGCTTCACATGTTCTGAGAAAGGCCTTGTTAGTTTCCGACTCTAAAGTGGCCCTGTGGTTCAACTTTTTTTAAGGGCAGCATTTACCTCATAATAGCCATAACACAAACTGCTCTGGTTCCTGACTGGCTGCTTCTATATCAGAATCATCTTGAAGGAGTTTTGAGTTAGCTGATAGGTGGATTAGATCAGTCTAACAACAGTAGATATCCATAGTTTTAAAGAGTTCTTCTATTTGTTGATGGTAGATATCTAAGCTGTTTATCTGTTTTCGTTCCTTATTCCGTATAATGTCTAGACACAGTCATCTGGGAGAGATTTGCTTAGTTAGACTTTGTTATGTAATGAACTGGATTCTTTTGGGCAAAACTCCATTCTCGCATCCTAATTCCTTTCCAAAGAAAGTGACGAGAAGTCCAAATTCCTTCCATGTGTCTTCAACTGAACTCAGCTGGTAATGAGATGTTTATCATTTTCCTGTCAATTGGCCACCATTGACTTCCACAGAACAACATGTTCCCAAGGGACAAAAGCACATACACACACACACAAAAATGTGTTTGTAAGAAAGTTGAGTCTTAGGCGAGAAAATGGATATTTATTTAAATGTTTATGTAAGAGGGAGAAAGAGCTGTGTCAGTGAAACTGCCATGTTAGCACAAAGAATAGAAGTGGGAGGAATGAAAAAATCCTGTGTTTGGATATAAAACGCTCAGGATGAAGCAGCTGAAAGAAAGAAAACAAAGAAGGAAATCTTTCAGACAAGGTGAAAGGAGGAGGAAAAGTGTCCAACAGCTGCAGAGAGGGAGGAGGCTAAAACAAAACAGAGCTGTATAGAGGTGAACTACAGAGCGAGAGAAAGCTAGAGTAGGTTGAAAGCAATGTGACAAGGAGAGAAGGTTGCTGTTGAGTGAACATCAGAAGGGCTGGACATCTGGGTCTGTATACATATACAATAGACAGAGAGCTGGCTGAAAAGAAGAAAGGGAAGTGATTTCAAGTGGAGATGATTCCAGCAGTGATTCTGGCGGCTGTAGTGGGCTTCAGCGCTCTGTCCTCCTGTGACTCTGCCGACATCACTACGAGATCGGCCACCACAACAGCTGATCTGTCTCAGGTTAAGACTTTAGATTTACTACCCATGTTTATTGATGGCAGCTTGTATATGAATACAATTAATGATTTCCATTGATACAATCTTTGTATTAAGTTTCACTTAGAAAATGTGTCTTTGTAAACCTACCATGATGCTAAAAGAATACTATTCTTTCTAGTGCCTTGGAGTATTATGTAAATACCTTGGAATTCATTACTGTATGATACCATCACTATACCATGATAATGCAACACTATGGTTTTATACTTAGGGTTACTGTGTTGCTTTAGATTAGAATGATGAGGCTAATTCAATATGCAAATGTCAGGAGTATTAATTTCTGGTTGCTACAAATCATCCTTGATCAGCAATCACATTATTTCAAGTACCTGGCCATGACCTCCATTGTGATAGTGTATGTGTATTCAGTATCTAGAATCTGAATAGATTTTAAAACACTACGCATTCCACACTTTCCGACTTTGTAAAGAGTTGCAGAGAAAAATTGGACATTGTGCACTAAACGATTGAGGATTACAGACTAACACAGGTTCAAGTTTTTCTGGACATAAACTCACACAGGAACATGCCTTGTTGCTAGGAGACGCATGACAAATAAAAACAATATGGGTTCTAGAATCGGCTTAAAAATATCAAACATTTTTTGCTATCCTCGGACTGGATGGAATCATCAACCGCTTTTCCACCATCGGTTCTTGAACAGTAAGGAAATATTCCAAATATATTTCCATTTGAGCTTGGTTCGGCACAGCACCGGAATTCTCAGCACAGTTGGCTAACATGCTGGTAGAATGCATGTAGTGACTCACGATCGAAACAGAATGGAACAGTTAAGCAATGAGAATGGTTTGGCCCAATGGTGGAAAAGCATCTAAAGTTGTGTATATAATATTCTTTGAGTCTGGTTTTGATGGAGGTTCATGTCATTTAATTCTACAGGTGAGAGAGTTCAATGAGGAGACAGTTAGAGGGCGAGGGGATACTCCTGACCTCATAGAACCTGAACCCACCACTGCCGTCTCCGAAATGGAGAGCACTTACAACTACATATGTGCGTTACCCAGTTACTCATTTCACTTACACACTTGCGTCTGAGGTGGCAGAAAAGCAAGCCAAAACTGATGTAATGGAATGTATAATCTACTTGCAATAACATCCTTTGTCTTGACTTGCACAGATGAAGGTGTTTTACATGAAGGCTTGTTAGTGTATTTAATAGTCTGGGCATGCGAATTACATAATGAAACTTGAGCATGCTATTTATTTGTAGTCATTTGATGAACTCAGTAAGATTCTATCTTTTTAAGAACAAAAACATTGCTATTGAAGGCTCTCCTAGAATCCAGACATTCTATATCATCAGTTACCTTGTCAACCCCTTCCTCCTCCAAAACACAGTTTCTTAATATTTCTATTCATTCTCTGGTATGCTGCTGCATAGCTGGCTAATGAAAGACTTGATTCACATTTGTCTATTTATAAATTTCTGCAGTGTCTAGGCTGGCAGCAATGGATCAGGCCATCCACAGGCTTAATGTGGGTCATTACACATTGGACATTAAAGTGACACAACTGCTGGAAAGAGTGTCACGCCTTGACAATAGACTAGGTGACACTGAGGATGCCATTCAACAGGTCTCGTCCTACTGCAAGGACAATCGCAAAGAGATTGGACGACTAGAGGGTAAGTGGGTTCAATTATTTACATTTATCCTTTCATATATTCCTAACCCTCTTTAAAGGCAGGAACACACCAAGCCGACACCGACGAACTAGTGGCGATGAAAGCAGACTGCGGGGTTGGCTCACGTCGGCAGCGTCTGGGTCCGAAGTTGCCCTGATACACCAAACCAATGCTCGACAGCCGACGGCCAAGTAGCACATCAGTTCTGCGCCTGCGTAAGATGAAATGCCTTTCCGTATCAGCAGGTGGCAGTAGCTGAACAGCCAATCAGAATGATCAGATGGCCCAACAGACAGACGAGCTCCGACAGCGATTCAACATGTCGAATCAGCCGAAAAAAAGCAGACGAGGACCAATTTCAGCCGACGGTGCGGAACACTTAGAAAACTTAGTCGGCCGACCAACAAAAACTGCCCGACGGCCGACCGTCGGCTTGGTGTGTTCCTGCCTTAACAAAACCACTTCCAATCTGAAAGAAGACTTTTCTATCTCTCACCCTGACCCATAACCTCTATCCACTTCACCTAACCAAGAGGTGTCCAATCCTGCTCCAGGAGGACCACTTTTTTGCACAGCCACAGTTGCCTGGAAATGTTAGGGATCCTGAAGACGTTGATTACCTGGTTTAGGTGTTTAATTAGGGCTAGAGCTAAACTCTGCTGGAAGGTGGCCCTCAAAATGGTGGCAGGGAAGTGTTTAGGGAAGTTTGCAAGTTTATGTCTAAAAGTGGAGTTAAACGCAGCCCAGGATTGGACACCCCTGTCCTAACCCTGCAGCCTTACCTCTTATCCCTAACTTCAGCCCTGAACTTCCAATCTTTAAATTCTGACTCCAACTCCTAATTCAAACCTTTTACCCAAGGTACTTCCATCCAATCTTCAGACCTAAACCCAATTCCTAAATTCCGACCCTAAACACTAATCCTTATCCTATGCTTGACTGTCAAATCCTAACCCTTATCTAAACTCTAGTCCCTATTTCCACAACTTGTCCTAGACAAAACTCCTAATGCTAATCCCAAACCCAGATCTGAATGTTATAGAGGAAAACCACACAATGCCAATGCTGGTACTGATCATTCAATGGGGCCTAAAGTATATTAAAACAAAACTTAACCGTAAAATCTGATTGGGTAATGGTAATGTTCCACGATTATTGGTCCAGGAATACAGTATGTACACCTCAAGCAAATCTTGATGGCATCAAAGTACTCCACATGACACTAATAAACTGAATGTCTATCTTAAAACAATGAAAGTGACTGATTAAATCAATTTATGATGTTCCAGGCTGTCAGAAAGGCCGTAAAATAGGTTACAAATGCGTTCTGGCATACCGTGTGTATGAGACTTACACAGACGCATCCCAGAAGTGCCAGGAGCGGGGCGGACGCATGGCTATGCCACGAGATCGCAAGGAGCAGGAAGCTTTGGCTGAATATGTGAAATCAGTATTCCAAGGAAACTGGCCTGTGTGGCTTGGGATTAACGACCAGCGCTCTGAAGGCCTCTACCTATTTGAGGACACAACCCGTGTCACTTACTTTCAATGGAGGAAGCACTTCCTTTCAAGCCAGCCAGATGGTGGGAAACGAGAGAACTGTGTATCCATGTCCTCAGATGATGGAGACTGGTGGGACACCTACTGTGAAAGACGCATGTATTATCTGTGCGAGTTTGATGTTTGAACTTGATAAATTCCTGTACGGTCCAGCTCTCTTCTAATTTGGACTTTTTATATATATATATATCAAGAGCAGCTATTCACTGTTAAAAAGAACTGGAGAATTATGCACATGTAGAATTAAGGCCAGTGAATTTAGAGATCCCATGAAATGTTTTCCTATTTAAACAGGATGTTGGAGCAGAACATATCTAGGGCTTAGCCTCCTATTCCCATTGAAGCAGAAAGCAATTCCATTGGTTGAGACAACTTTTTGCTTTATTCACTTCCTCACTAGATATAATAGAATATTACTTTACCCTGTATTTAGTCTTAATCATGAAAATGTTAATGCCTTTAAAATGAAATATTATTTTTAAATTATAGACATAACAGCCTTTTAAACATCTACAAACACTCAAGTCTCAGTTAAGCTCAAAAAGTAAATCAATATCCTTCAAAAAGTTATCTTTAATAAAATATAAATAAAGTTAAGTAAAATTAAACAGTCAAAGCCTACTTGCACTGGACGTGCTGGTTTCGGCCTCATCTCCAGCTGCAAGCATGTTCTCATCTTAAATATGTGAAACACTTGCGATTCACAACTACTTGCTAATACACTCACATCCGCGTAAAGTAGCCTTGTTGACAAGTTTGGGTAAGAGCAAAACGCACAAGATATAGTACCTTCAATGCCCTGTAGATGATGATGATACTTCTTTTGAAGCAGAAATGAACTGCTGCAGAATAATTGCTCATCACAAATGTACTGGAGTAAAGAGTACAGATATGCTTATTCAAAAATGTAGTCAAGTAGAGAGTAAAAGTTGTTAATATGATAGTCAGTAAAACTACAAAGTAGCCAAAATGATACTTAAGTACAGTATCTAATTACATTTACTTAAATACTTTACACCACTGAATTAAACCAATATATCCACCTGCCATTGTGTAGCATTTACTACAGGACCAAGCTGCTGTGATTGAGTGGAGGCGGGGACTAATTTGCATATTCATATATCTGCTTATACTAAATGAACCAAGCTTGTAGAGTTACATTCAAGCTATTTTAAGGCATTAAGAAGTTATTTTTCACAGGAAAAAAAAAAGACAAGTTTTAAAGGGGACCAATTATGCACAAATTCACTTTTATAAGGTGTTTGAACATATGTGTCCACAGTGTGTGTAAACAACCAACCTGTAATGGTAAAAATCCACCCACTCCGAAAGAGCGGTTCCAGATTTCCCCTACTCTTACATAAGACTCCCGCCGGTGACTGGTGGTGACCTGCCCTATAAGCTTATCTCCTCCCCTGAGCTGTACATAGTCCGTCATGTTTATCTCCTTGCCAAAGCATTTAACAGCATCATTCATGTATTCATATTAAAGTTACTAAAGTTATTTAATAAAGAGCAGTGAGTGATTTTCTGTTTTTCTTTTGTTGTTTGGTTTATATTAACAGCATATACAGCAGTAGGTAATGTATATTATGCTCCTGTCACTTTAATACACAGATCTAATATACACATATTTCTTTCCCTGCTGTTTATGTTCACAGACATAACCGACTGTTTGAGAAATGTTGTGTGTTTTTGACATAACCTTGTGTATTTGATAGTTTAAGTGCAATAAGACGTGAAATCAGTTTAATATTAACAGGACGTGCCGTCTTACAGTCAGCTTTCTGTGTGCGTGCATATATCAGAATTTTAAACTCGTTTTTAGTTTTTGGCAGAGTATTCGAGGCACGAGCTGTACAGGCTCCGCCCTCTTCTAGAAAGCGGGGTGGGGAGCAGCAGCTCATTTGCATTTAAAGGGTTAGTTCACCCAAAAATTAAAATTATGTCATTAATTACTCACCCTCATGTCATTCCACACCCATAAGACCTTCGTTCATCTTCGGAACACAAATTAAGATATTTTTGATAAAATCCGATGGCTCAGCGAGGCCTGCATCGCCAGCAATAACACTCCCTATTTCAATGCCCAGAAAGCTACTAAAAACATATTTAAAACAGTTTATGTGATTACAGTGGTTTAACTGTAATATTATAAAGTGACGAGAGTACTTTTGTGGGCCAAAAATAAAATAGCGACTTTATTCAATAATATCTAGTGATGGGCGATTTCAAAACATTGCTTCATGAAGCTTGGAAGCTTTATGAATGTTTTGTTTCGAATCAGTGGTTCGGAATGTGTATCAAACTGCCAAAGTCACGTGATCTATTAAAGTTTCAAAACACTTATGACGTAACAAAGCCTCGTTTACTGAAATCATGTGATTTTGGCGCTCTGAACCACTGATTCGAAACGAAAGATTCGTAAAGAAGCGTAAAGATTCAAAGTGTTTTGTAATCACCCATCATTAGATATTGTGGAATAAAGTCGCTATTTTGTTATTTTTGGCGCACAAAAAGTATTCTTGTCGCTTTATAATATTAAAGTTGTGGAACGACATGAGGGTGAGTAATTTTTGGGTGAACTAATCCTTTAAAGAAGCATGCACGAAAACAGCATGTTTTCCCTACAACTCAAAAATGGGCATTTACAACATGGTGTAGTAAATGATCTGTGGGGTATTTTGAGCTGAAACTTCACAAACACATTCTGGGGAAACTTGAGACTTATATTACATCTTGTAAAAAGGGGCATAATAGGTCCTCTTTAAGGGATAAAATTATTGACTGCAGGGGGACTTTAAAATTACAATAGCCTACAGATCGAGACGGCTTTAAATCTAATAGACTAAAATGCCACAAAACCACAAAATCTTTTGTTTGTAAGGTTTGAAAAACATGGACAAATGATAACAGTGAAACATACTGAATTATTTAATGATGTTTATTGATGTTTAATGTTTGCATTATTGCAAGGGTGGTCTACATTTGCCCTGGTTCTGACATTACATTAGTGCTGTTTTTGACTTGTGTTCAAAACCATAACAGAAATGTGTTTTCTTTTTGTTCTTCTAAAAAATTCTTTAGAATTATGGCTTGTTGTTTCAACCCTGTCAAGTATTTGTTTTATAAGCTTAAAACCCTTCGGAAACTACTGAAACAGGTTTAAAGTGAAATAAGACTCTTGATCTATGCTGAAAGGTGGATAAAAATCTAGTCTCATTCTCGCCGACATCAAGCTCTTTATTTAATGTGGACTTCAATTATCAAAGAAATTCCAATCTATATAAATCAGTTATATTTTTTATTTCTCTTTTTGTAAACATTTACCCTTCACAGTAAATAGTAGTTAACTTAATAAGATTATTTAATTTCATATGACTTGTATAATTGTAAAACTGTTTAAAAGATAATGAAGTTAATAATCTGATTTCATTTAATCGAGACAGTAGTTAATGTGTGATTAAGGTGCTAACTCAACAGACGAGAAGCTGGGATGACCAGAGGGTGTAAATATACATCAGAAACGACTCTTCATAAGTGTATGAGTTTGAGTCAGATCTTCATCCATACAACCTCTGGGGGAGCTGTCTATCTGTGGAGCCAACCTATAGCAACACATTTAAGGCCTAAAGTCAGTGACAGCCAACGTTCTCTCAAAGTTATGAACAAACATTCTTCTCGTAACTTTATTAGAATGTTTGGTCAGAGTTATCTGGTCTTTAACAAAATACTAGCAAAAAAGCACAATTTATACATCATTCGTGGAACTTTTTCATGAAACTTTTTAGTTGGAAGTTCATTTAACACCTTTTAAATGCTGCTACTTGCTTCAGAACATTTAGAGAACATTCAAAAGTAACATTCCCATAATGTTTGAAGAATGTTAAAATTCTCATGACATTCATATAACCAAGAAAAAAGCTTATTCTTTTAACATATTTCAAATAATGTTTTCATAACTTAATGGGAACGTTAGCAGAACATTCTAAGAACATATTTTTTGTTAAACGGGAATTTACTACACTATATATATTAATGGAGTTAATAAAGTTATATGAAGTTATAATGAGTATCATAGTAAAACAGCAGCTTCCCAGTTTTACATTTTACAGATAAGTGAAATGATTTAGGGCTTCTAAATGTCTTTCTAAAGTCTGGCATGAACATGAATGAGTATAACTTTTCAGGAACTGAAACTACTTATGAGGATGGCAAGGAAAGCAGTTCAACGTACCAGAAAGACCAAACCTGAAAGCTCTTTTTCTCCAGGACTTAAGAATGCTAAGAATGAGCAGAGACGGCAGCCAGAATCTGTGTAGCCGACGGTCTGTCCACAGGGCTTTTACACGGGTAGGAAAATATCACTTTACCACCCTGGTCCAGCACAAAATCACCTCCCATCTGAGAGGGACAGAGATAGAGGGCTTTTAATCCATTTTCAAGAGTCCTAGACTACAGGGAGACAAATGTTTATTCCTCACTGAGTATTATGCAATATTTGGAATAAGTTTTTATGGATTTGGCACATTCCACAAATAGCCGGTCTCTCTTAAAATCATCCTTTTCTTCACAGTCAGCAAATAGTCAGTGAAAATCCTGATGTTTAACCTCAGGATGTCAAACAAAACACTATATCAGCTTTTTTATTTTCTATTGTTATTTTCTTTTCTTTAAATGCAGATTAAGCCCTGAGTTATGCACACACAAAGAATTTGTTTTGGTGACAAAAGTAGCTTCCGGAACACAGAGACAACAACAGTACACAGATAGTAAAATAAAGTTATATAAGATACACATATGTATATATATAAATAAACAAAAATAGACAAATTTGTATGTACAGGTGTGCTGTAAACAGCAGAGGTCTTTTATTGCTCTTATGCCATAAAATCCTGGTGTTGGGTTCTTATGTTCTGTACATAATATTTTCAGTAAATTGTCACCTGAAATAGATCATCGATGAACTGAGGTGGCACATCGGGCAACTGTCGGTTCATCACCAGAAATTCAGAGTAGTGGAGCATTAACTTAAACTTCATCACCTTCCTGATGGATGAACCCAGACCGAAAGCTTGATACACCTGTAACACATCATAAACAGAAACTATCCAAGGTCAGCTACAACATAATTCAGCCAAATCTGGATGAAAAATTGTCATTTTCTACAAACATTTTTGCTGAGAAAAAAAGCTTAATAAATAAGGGAATATTTTTTAAACCATTTACAATTACAATAGTAGCCAAAAGTGATGTCCAGCCTAGTAAAATGGACATCTTTACCCTTTATTCAAATATTATTAAACTTTTGTAAGCATATTGTGTAGTTGTGCTTGGAGTCAATTGTTTTATTTGTGATAACAAAATAAAACATTCCAAATTGTGCAGACATAATTTTTGGCCAGGCTGTCATACAAAGAAATTATGAACACATGTAAAAACAAGAGAGAACTGATTAATCAATGTAGGCTTTTTTTTTTTTTGAAAGCTTTTTGTTTTTCTATCCATTTTTTTTTTTTTTTGCATAGTAAAATAAAACCTGTAGTTGTAGTTTGCCCTTTTTTGCCAATTAATTTTCTCAAATATATAACTTATCCAAGTTTAGTGTTTTGTTCTTCCGTCATATTTAAAGCTGCTGTCTGTAACTTTTTTTTTAGTTAAAGGTGCCCTAGAATCAAAAATTGAATTTACCTCGGCATAGTTGAATAACAAGAGTTCAGTACATGGAAAAGACATACAGTGAGTCTCAAACTCCATTGTTTCCTCCTTCTTATATAAATCTCATTTGTTTAAAAGACCTCAGAAGAACAGGCGAATCTCAACATAACACCGACTGTTACGTAACAGTCGGGATCATTAATATGTATGACCCCAATATTTGCATATGCCAGCTCATGTTCAAGCATTACACAAGGGCAGCCAGTATTAACGTCTGGATCTGCACAGCTGAATCATCAGACTAGGTAAGCAAGCAAGAACAATAGTGAAAAATGGCAGATGGAGCAATAATAACTGACATGATCCATGATTACATGATATTTTTAGTGATATTTGTAAATTGTCTTTCTAAATGTTTCATTAGCATGTTGCTAATGTACTGTTAAATGTGGTTAAAGTTACCATTGTTTATTACTGTATTCATGGAGACAAGAGCCGTTGTTATTTTCATTATTAAACACTTGCAGTCTGTATAATGCATAAACACATCTTCATTCTTTATAAATCTCTCCAACAGTGTAGCATTAGCTGTTAGCCACGGAGCATAGCCTCAAACTCATTCAGAATCAAATGTAAACATCCAAATAAATACAATACTCACATAATCCGATGTATGCATGCAGCATGCATGACGAACACTTTGTAAAGATCCATTTTGAGGGTTATATTAGCTGTGTGAACTTTGTTTATGCAATGATAGAGTCGAGAACTCGGGAGGGGGCGGAGAGAGCGAGCAACTAAAGGGGCCGCAGCCTGAATCGGCGCATTTCTAATTATGCCCCAAAATAGGCAGTTAAAAAAATTAATAAATAAAAAATCTATGGGGTATTTTGAGCTGAAACTTCACAGACACATTCAGGGGACACCTTAGACTTTTATTACATCTTTTTAAAAGACGTTCTACGGCACCTTTAAAAATGATCCAAAATCAGTTTTTGAGCAAGTACATAACCAGCCAGTGTTAAAAACTATCTCCTTACCTAAGCCCGATTCACAATGGTAAATTTGTAATAATATTTTCAAATTCAGGTGGTACTGGTGGGTTTCCGCGGGAAATTTGAGCATGCCACTGCTCATTTTTACATCATTGCGTCACGTCTGTTTACCTAAAGAACGAGTCCCAGCTTGTAGGCTATATCGCATGTGACGGATGGCGGATCATTTATAGCCTTTTCTCACAGCAGCTGCAATAATTAAACTTCATTTTGATGGCAGATTGTATGGTATGACAAATGGACAATTAGAGATTAGACTGTACAGAAATTGAAATCTACAGGTAACGCTAATACTCATAAATACACATAGTCACGCAATGCTGATGTTGTTAACATTAACAATTTGAGAAAGTATAACAATAATAATAATTTTCACGGTTTGATGTGATATGAGCTAAGCGATCGTTAGATTTAATCACCACTGGTAGCACGATTTATTGTAATGGTTTTTTCTCCCCATGTGGTCAGAACAAAAGTGGCAGATTTGTTACTTATTTGTTCAGATGACAAATAATTATTATTTTTGTAGCGTCTGAATAGATCAAACACACAATTGCTCAACAAGACAGAGACTCTTCCAACCCTTCACCCATGCAGGCTCCGTAATGTCTGGTTTCCCCACTGAGCACTATCACCCCATCTGCATTATTGGCTCTTTACACACACTTCAACGACACTTAGTAGTCAGGACACAAGAATCATTGACAACTATGTCTAAATGAATGAACATGCATCTCCCCAGTGCATTTTGTGCATTATATCTGTTTGTATATTGTTCTTTGGTATATTGTAAAGTGTTATAAATTAATGTATTTCATCTAGGTGATTTTTACTATCAAATTACTCCTTGTTTAATGACTCACATTTTGGTGAATATTAAAATATCATAGAATGCATTGTATGTTTGTTATATTTATCAGAGTATAAATGGATACAAACCCAGGCAAATGAACTCACTTTCAAACAAAGGAAATCCCCTGCCAGAGAATTGCACCTTTCTCATTGGTCAAGCCATGACTCGAAGGTGTCGACTGTCTGGAGAGTTCAAAAGCCCCCACAAAAATCACACTCAGTTAGTTACTAGAGTTCTTCTAGTTCTTCTGGTTCTTTGTTCTTGTTCCTGTTGATACTACGTGAGGGCCACTCGGCCCGAGCCGGGCTGGTAGGCCTCCATTTCACTTCAAGCCATGGTCAACTGCATCGACCGCAAAAGAGTCAAATTAACAGCGCAAAGTTTGGCTTCATTTTCTTCCTCAACGCCGAAGATATTGATTACAACTTCCATGCCAGCGGACCGAACCATCAAGGATTTCTCCTGAGCCTGCAGATCCAGACAGCTAAGGCATTTGCAAGTATCGTTTGAATACTAAATGGCAATTTAGTATTAAGATTGTGAACCCCTTTATAGTATTGAAACTAATGGTTCGTCCAGTAATTGTTAATTTATCCTTTCCATTGTTTCATTTCCCCTGTTATGATACGGTTCAGATTCATTTTCTCTCTCTCATTGCGTGAATGGTATGTTTGTTTTTTTTAGTTTAGTTATGTGTTTGTGATTTAGTTAAATAAAACTTGTGTGCACACTCTTGCGAGTTGATTCTGGTCTGCTTATAAACCAATGTCCCTGATAATGATTCGATCACAGCTACGTGCTAAGCAATATTTTTCTGTGGCCACGGAAAAATATAGCCTACTTCTTGAAAAGTTGATAGATGATCAATACTGAGTGTTTGCTGGCCGAACAGATTAATTGATTGTAATATTAATTCTGCTACATTAAAGGGTTAGTTCACCCAAAAATGAAAATTCTGTCATTTATTACTCACCCTCATGTTGTTCCACACCTGTAAGACCTTCATTAATCTTCGGAACACAAATTGAGATATTTTAGTTGAAATCCGATGGCTCTGTGAGGCCTCCATAGGGAGCAATGACATTTCCTCTCTCAAGATCCATAAAGGCACTAAAAACATATTTAAATCAGTTCATGTGAGTACAGTGGTTCAATATTAATATTATTAAGCGACGAGAATATTTTTGGTGCGCCAAAAAAAACAAAATAACGACTTATTTAGTGATGGCTGATTTCAAAACACTGCTTCAGGAAGATTCGGAGCACAAATGAATCAGCGTGTCGAATCATGATTCGGATCGCGTGTCAAACTGCCAACGGCTGAAATCACGTGACTTTGGCGCTCCGAACAGCAGATTCGATACGCTGATTCATTGTGCTCCGAAGCTTCCTGAAGCAGTGTTTTGAAATCTCACATGAACTGATTTAAATATGTTTTTAGTACCTTTATGGATCTTGAGAGAGGAAATGTCATTGCTCCCTATGGAGGCCTCACGGAGCCATCGGATTTCAACTAAAATATCTTAATTTGTGTTCCGAAGATTAACGAAGGTTTTACGAGTGTGGAACGGCATGAGGGTGAGTAATTAATGACAGAATTTTAATTTTTGGGTGAACTAACCCTTTAAGTTAATTTGATTAACTGATTCTAATATTTATAATTAATTATGACGACTTATGATTAATTAGTAATATTTCCATTTTGAGCTAATTTGCTTACATTTTGGTCATACTTCCACGACTACAATCTGTGATTCCGAAGTACCTGACAGCCACACATTCTCCTCAAAACATTAGATTTATCCGCGCGAGGCGCCGTGCCGTGCTGATGCACAACCCACGTAAAGATGATAACTGCAATTGCAGGTTTCGAACAGAGATGGCGACAAAGAGGCAAAACTTACGGACTGCAGCTTTAAAATATTTTAAAAATACAAAATACTTTTGTCATATTTTGATGGTTTAATCAAACATTTATGGTCATTCAAAACAAATATCGCCTCCGGACATCCCCTCCTACTACATAAGAGCTTAAAATTAAGCAAAGCAAGGACTAATTATGCTTTTCCTCACCACTCTCTCTGCATCCAACAGCATGTCAAATTCATAGCCTGTCTGACCAAGCCAGAACGTTGCCCCTTCAAGAGAACCATACGAGACCACCAGCACCCGCAATGACTGAGCTTCCAGAAGCTTCTGTACGAGAAAAAAACAGAAACAGGGTTGATGATTCAAAGAACATGGTAATGCTGACTTTGGAACATTCCAAAATAGCAGCACAATGTTTTGCCTGGCCAAGACCACAGCTGGGTCAATAAGATATTCTCCAAGCAAGTGTCCATAAGCAGAAATGGCTGAGGTCTGCTTCTGGCTGTGCTTAGTTGCAGCTGTGCAGTTTTTATCTTCATTAATGACAGGCTGTCTTACCTTGCTGTCCTTCAACTCAGTCAGGTGGTCTCGTCACGGCTGTCATCCAAAATGCCGGAGCAGCACAAGGAGGAGATTCTCTCCCTTGCCCAAGTACTGACTCAGAGACACATTCCTGCAAGAGTAAAGAAGAACCACAGTGTACATTAGAGTTCAGACATGTCATATCAATTAATGAGCTGGAATTTGAACTGAAATGACTACAAATTATTTTCAATAAATGAACAGTTTGGTTCCAAAACGCAATAAACGCCATTTTCAAAAAATTGAGTTTCCGTCAAAATCAGTATTGTATCTGGTCGGTATTGAAAAGTCATTTATTAATTTTGCGCAAAATGCGATATCCGTCGTGTTATTCTGTCATGTTTTCTCCCTTTCTTTCCAAAACGCGACAAACACCAGTCTCCTTTTTCTGCAGAACGCGATATATCCACTCTTAACCAATCACAGCGCTCCATTCCACCCACTGTAAACATTAAAGGCTTTTTTAAAAGCCAATTTTAGTACCAATGTACTCGGCAAATGTGTTTATTTAATCGTGCGGTGGTGCCAGATACTCTTTAATCGGTAATGGCAAATAATTTATAACATTAACAAGATGACCATTTTGGGAGCGACGGCTAAATGTATTTTTAGTAAAATGCCTGTATATAAGATAAATATTGGCCAAGTTTAGGCTCTGTCATATATGTGAATCAACTTACTTTGTTGTGTATTTTCAATTTGAAAAATAACTTTTATATTGATGGATTAATTGCATTGTGAAAAAAAAAGTGTCATGGATTTATTGCATTTTGGGAAAAAATAATACGTTTTTATAATAAACTTTTTAAAATCAATATGTAGATTTGAATTTTTAATGTTTTTATATCCAAAAGATGCTATGTGAAAGTTTGAAACAAAATAGTGGTTTTCATCTTGCCACTTTCTTGATAAAGAAAACACCTTTTTACTCAAATTAATCAAAATGGAGTTATTGCGTTTTGGAACCAAACTCTTCAAATACTGACATTAAAATTTGGGGTAAATCAGAGCATTTACGAAGTTGTATTCCACCATGGTCCATAAAAATTAAGTTTAAAAAGTTACTAAAAATGGTCCATATTTTACATGTTTCCATGTTTATTACATTAATATATACACTACCATTCAAACATTTGGGATCAGTATGATTTTTTTTTTGGAAGAAATTAATACTTTTATTAAGGCTTGATGAAAAGTCACAGACATTTACAATGTTCCAAAAGGTTTCTATTTCAAATAAATGCTGTTTCTATTCATTATCAGCAAATTTCTATTAATCAAAGAATCCTGAATTTTTTTCAACAAAAATATGAAGCAGCAAAACTGTTCTACTTTCAACACTGATAATAATAAGAAATGTTTCTTGAGCAAATCAGCATATGATTTCTGAAGGATCATGTGACACTAAAGACTGGAGTAATGATGCTGAAAATTCAGCTTTGCATTACAGGAATAAATTACATTTTAAATTATATTAAATTACAAAAATGTAATTTAAATTGTAATAATAATAATAATAATAATTCACAATGTTACTGTTTTTACTGCATTTTTGATCAAATAAATGCAGCCTTGGTGAGTATAGGAGACTTACACAAGAGAAAAACATTACAAAATTCTAATGACCAAAACAGTATGCACAACCCTTATTGATAACTTTATCTCTTTTCACATACTGATACTATCTTTACAAAACATTGATCATTGACTACAGTGGCATGAAAAAGTATGTGAACCCCTTGCAGAATCTGTGAAAATGAGAATTATTTTAATAAAATAAGAGGGATAATAAAAAATGCATGTTCAAATATGCAAAAATGCTTGAAAACTGATGAATCTGCAGGACCTGGAGGAATTTTCTGAAGAACAGAGCTCAGTTTAACTGCTCAGGACAAACAAGAGACTCATGAACAACCATCACAATACAAAAAAACAGTCGTGGATCATCAGGTAACCACACACAGTATTGTGAATAAATGGTTCACATACTTATGAATGGGGTTATTTTAATAAATTCAGCTATTGTTTTGTCTTGTGAACTAAATGCAAACATCTTTTATGTAAAATATCTTACTCAGGACAGTACTAAAAAAAATAACATGCATTTTTTATTATCCCTCTTATTTTATTCAAATAATTCTCATTTTCACAGATTCTGCAAGGGGTTCACATACTTTTTCATGCCACTGTATATATATATATATATATATATATATATATATATATATATATATATATATATATTATAAAAAGTGGAATTATAGATATAGCCTATGGATTATATAGCCTATAAAACAACTTGCAGTGTTAAATTTCAACCAGGTAATAAAGTTATGATTTTCACAATGCATGACATATTTAAGCTAGAATCACAAATGTGCTAAAAACTGATTTCAAGCTACAATCCATCTTATAGACTAAATATGTAACCACAAGTTAAGCACTGATGTAATTACAGTTGTGATGTAGAGTAATAAACACTTGCAACTGAAGGCCTTCATTTTGTTTCAACAGCAGAAGAACCCTGTCAGTAGTTCTGGATTGTGGCTTCCACTGAATAAGAATAGTGATCATATAATGTTTATCTCACTCTTTAGTTTGGACGTGTATAAACCGTGTATCCGAGCTGAGCATCTGGGCTGCAGGACACTCGGAAAGAACTGTGTCACTCATTTGCATCTGAACATCCAGACGTTTCAAAAAACTATCCCACTCCACCTGTAAATCAAACAAACATCCATTCAGCACAGTAAATTACTCACTCACTCGTATACTAAGGTAATATATTAAAACAATTTAGCATTTAAAAAACAAGCAGTCTACAAAGTGCTGTAAGGATACATGATAATGAAAAAAATATAAGACAGGAGGAAAAATTAATATCTCAATGCTTTTGCATTCTCTCGAAAAACTTTTGCATTCTCTCGCCAATGTATAGCGGTCCACCAAGAAATTTTGAATTCTCTTGCCAAAATATTGCATTCCACCAAGAAATTTAGCATTCTCTCGCAAAAGTATTGCGTTCCCCTGAGAAATTTTGCATTCTCTCACCAAAATATTGCCTTCCACCAAGAAATTTTGAATTCTCTCACAAAAGTATTGAGTTCCCCTGAGAAAATTTGCATTCTCTCGCAAAAGTATTGCATTCCACCAAGAAATTTTGCCTTCTCTTGCAAAAGTATTGTGTTCCCCTGAGAAATTTTGCCCTCTCGCCAAAGTATTGTGTTCCCCTGAGAAATTTTGTGTTCTCTCGCCAAAGTATTGCGTTCCCGAGAAATTTTGCATTCTCTCGCCAAAATATTGAATTCCACTGAGAAATTTTGCCCTCTCACCAAAGTATCACGTTCCCCTGAGAAATTTTGAGTTCTCTCGCCAAAATATTGCATTCCACCAAGAAATTTTGCCTTCTCTTGCAAAAGTATTGAATTCCACTGAGAAATTTTGCATTCTCTCACAAAAGTATTGCGTTCCCCTGAGAAATTTTGCATTCTCTTGCAAAAGTATTGAATTCCACTGAGAAATTTTGCATTCTCTCACAAAAGTATTGCGTTCTCCTGAGAAATTTTGCATTCTCTTGCAAAAGTATTGAATTCCCCTGAGAAATTTTGCGTTCTCTCGCCAAAGTATTGCGTTCCCCTGAGAAATTTTGCATTCTCTCGCCAAAATATTGAATTCCACCAAGAAATTTTGCCTTCTCTTGCAAAAGTATTGAATTCCCCTGAGAAATTTTGCGTTCTCTCACCAAAGTATTGCGTTCCCCTGAGAAATTTTGAATTCTCTCGCCAAAATATTGCATTCCACCAAGAAATTTTGAATTCTCTCACAAAAGTATTGTTCCCGAGAAAATTTGCATTCTCTCGCAAAAATATTGCATTCCCCTGATAAATTTTGCGTTCTCTCGCCAAAATATTGCATTCCACCAAGAAATTTTGCCTTCTCTTGCAAAAGTATTGTGTTCCCCTGAGAAATTTTGCGTTCTCTCGCCAAAGTATTGCATTCCCCTGAGAAATTTTGCATTCTCTCGCCAAAATATTGAATTCCACCAAGAAATTTTGCCTTCTCTTGCAAAAGTATTGAATTCCCCTGAGAAATTTTGCGTTCTCTCACCAAAGTATTGCGTTCCCCTGAGAAATTTTGAATTCTCTCGCCAAAATGTTGCATTCCACCAAGAAATTTTGAATTCTCTCACAAAAGTATTGTTCCCGAGAAAATTTGCATTCTCTCGCAAAAATATTGCATTCCCCTGATAAATTTTGCGTTCTCTCGCCAAAATATTGCATTCCACCAAGAAATTTTGCCTTCTCTTGCAAAAGTATTGTGTTCCCCTGAGAAATTTTGCGTTCTCTCGCCAAAGTATTGCATTCCCCTGAGAAATTTTGCCCACTCGCCAAAGTATCGCGTTCGCCTGAGAAATTTTGCCCTCTCGCCAAAGTATCGCGTTCGCCTGAGAAATTTTGCCCTCTCGCCAAAGTATCGCGTTCGCCTGAGAAATTTTGCCCACTCGCCAAAGTATCGCGTTCGCCTGAGAAATTTTGCCCTCTCGCCAACGTATCGCATTCCCCTGAGAAATTTTGCGTTCTCTCGCCAAAATATTGCATTCCATCGAGAAATTTTGCCTTTTCTTGCAAAAGTATTGAATTCCACTGAGAAATTTTGTCCTCTCACCAAAGTATCACGTTCCCCTGATAAATTTTGCGTTCTCTCGCCAAAATATTGCATTCCACCAAGAAATTTTGCCTTCTCTTGCAAAAGTATTGAATTCCACTGAGAAATTTTGTTCTCTCGCCAAAGAATTGTGTTCCCCTGAGAAATTTTGCATTCTCTTCCAAAAGTATTGCATTCCACCAAGAAATTTTGCGTTCTCTCGCCAAAGTATTGTGTTCCCCTGAGAAATTTTGCCCTCTCGCCAAAGTATTGCATTCTCCTGAGAAATTTTGCGTTCTCTCGCCGAAGTATCGCGTTCGCCTGAGAAATTTTGCCCTCTCGCCAAAGTATCGCATTCCCCTGAGAAATTTTGAGTTCTCTCGCCAAAATATTGCATTCCACCAAGAAATTTTGCCTTCTCTTGCAAAAGTATTGAATTCCACTGAGAAATTTTGTTCTCTCGCCAAAGTATTCTGTTCCCCTGAGAAATTTTGAATTCTCTCGCCAAAATATTGCATTCCACCAATAAATTTTGCCTTCTCTTGCAAAAGTATTGAATTCCACTGAGAAATTTTGTTTTCTCGCCAAAGTATTGCATTCCCCTGAGAAAATTTGTATTCTCTTGCCAAAGTTTTGAATTTCACACAGACATTTTGCCTTCCCTGGCCAAAGTATTGCATTAACGCAAGAAATGTTGCGTTCTCTCGCCAAAGTATTGCATTCCCTGAAAAAATTTGCAAAAACATTTAAATAAAAATTTCCACCCATCTATCCCACTTTAGGGGCTCTATAGCAATCATATTAAACATTAACAAATTATATTACTTACTTCCAGTTGCAGTAAGCCTTCAACATTATCTCGAACCTCTGTGATTCTGTTAAATTGGGAATCAAATATTATCTATATAGTATTATGCCATTGGTAACCAATATGTAATGGATAATGTACAGGACACAGATGAGCTTTTTTTTTATATATATATATATTGATTTTTTAGAAATAATGTTCTATCATATATATATATATATGTGTGTGTGTGTGTGTGTGTGTGTGTGTTATTCTGTTTATTACATTGCTACTAACCAAATAAATACATTAATTTTATTGATGACTAATTTATTGAATTGTGAGGGTTACCTAGGAAATTGGTCAATTAAACAGTTTAGCGGTTATTATACAAAACATGTGACCAATGCCACAACTCACCAATCACAATCAAATATTGCAGAGAATATTTCCATACTCACTGAAAAAACTGTTCCCATAAACGTTCTGCTTCCTTTTGGTTCTTCACACCCACACTAAAAGGAAACATTTTCATATAATGTAATGGAGTTTATTATTTTGTAGTACAAAAAATATATATCAAACATACACCTAGGGCTGGGCGATATATCGCATGTGATTGTCACGCGCATTTTGTCAGTAAAGCCGGTTCCCTGATTGCCGCTAAATCGCCATCACCTGCTTTCAAATGGAGCGGCATTTAATAGACAGAGCCGTAGTTCACTGATAAGCCACGCAATATCGCGTTCATTATCGAAGGCGATTAATCTGCGATATGAACGCGATATTGCGTGGCTTATCAGTGAACTACGGCTCTGTCTATTAAATGCCGCTCCACTTGAAAGCAGGTGATGGCGATTTAGCGGTAAATAATCAGGGAACCGGCTTTACTGACGAAATGCGCGTGACAATCACATGCGCTATATCCCCCAGTCCTACATACACCATGGCCATGTTTAAAAACAAGTGTACACACCTGTTAAAGAACTTGGCCCCTGCTGACATCAGACCAAATAATGGACGAATTTTATTATTTACAATTTCTTGTGAAGAACCACCTAAACAACAGCAATAAATATGTGAATTATATATCTTTATTCTGAAAACACAAAAGTAAATTATAGTAAAGAAAGCCAATTATAAAACAATGCAAAGCAGAAACCTTTTTCATAGACACTCGGACTTTTGAACCATAATCTACACACACACACACACACACACACACACAAACACTGTAACTTACATACATACATTTGCACACCCATAAGAGGTAAAATGATCTCAAATTATTTAGGATACCTTTGGCGACATCATTTTCCACATTATCTAACGATGTTCTGATAAATCTTTTCAGTTCGTTCAGAGCACTTATAAGTGCGTTTTGGTCCACTTCAGTAGCCATGCTGTGCACACAGTGAGTTGCATATTGTACTGACCATCTGTCATTCAGCAGATCAGGTGATTACGCGATCACGGAACCTAAACGGTGATTGGTTGAACCTCATCAGCGCTAAGGAAAGTAACAGTTATCACGTGTCATCGTTGTTGTTGACGTTGTTGTTTTTCAGTTGCAGTATGTTTGGACTATTTACGTCTAAATAATGGCACTGAGAAACTTAAATAGACATTGAATTGAGAGAAAAAAAAAAAAAAAAGTGACAAGTTTAAATAAATATATCAGACCTGCTTCCGGAACGCACGGACCCTAGAACACGTACCACCTAGTGGATGTACTGTGCACTACAAGCCTCCTTCTTGCCTACCCTGGTCAGTATAAATATTGTAGAAGTTAAAATAATAGTAATAATTAAATAATAATAATAACAATAATAATAAAAAAGATAAATTAAGACATTTATATTTTTTTGATTTTCTCCCCCTCAAAAAGGAATTAAAAACAGAGTAAACACAACAACACTGGTTTCTTTCAACTGATTTTATTGACTGTGGCTGCTCGATCAAATAAAGTCATAGATTTTCCATTTTAAAGTTTTTTTTTTCTTGTGCGTTGAAGAACCCTCCTTTATTTCCCCTCATGAAAGAAAAAAAAAAAAAAAACAGTTCTTACATTTTCACAGGAAAATAAAGGAAATAAGTATTTTCCATTAAGCACCAACCACATGAATGAGAAAACCGAAAAGCTACTTAAAATGGTCACTTAAGAAGATGCTAAAATAAAATTAAGGATTTATAAGATTAAGGAATTGTAAGACTCTTTTGCCTTTGTCAACTGTAGATTGAGGTGTAACCGTTTCCAGTGTTTAAGATCACATGAACATCTCCAGAATCTCATCGCACATTATTCAGTTGAGCCATTAAGTAGAGACAACAAAAAGAATAATAAAGAAGCCAGTGTGGACAGTAAACATGGTAAAATCTGCCTTTCAAACAACAAAAACATTAGCAAACATCTTTCCCCACTGTGTTCAAGTATTCAGAAAGGAACTCAGATCTGAAGAATATTGCTTGATAAACTCTTCAAAGGACATCTCTGCAACCAGTCACCAATTCGATTCTAAAACCAAAAAGCAACTGATGAATAATAATTTAATAAAGATATTTTAAATTATATTCTGCTACATTTCCTGCTGTTTTTTTCCCCCCCAACTCAGATTATGCTTGCAATTTCTGAACTTTAATTACATAACAGCAACACAAATGTATATTTAATTTAAAATTTGAACAAAGAGTCAACTCTCTTCTCCATGTTTGTGGAAATCTAAAATCAAAGAGAATTTGCACTTAAATTTGATATGTAAAACCATGTAAAAGTGAGGACTGTGAGCAAAGATGCCCTGAGTAGAGACGGCCCTTGTTTAAGTTTTGAATAATTGGATGGTATTTCAAGTTTAGGATTTCTTGGGACAGTGCGAAGACGAGTCTGTATTTAGAACTTCAATCATGGTCCGCGTTAACTGGAACGTCTCTGAAACCGACGGAAGGTTCTGGTACCAACTCGGCAAACTAATAACAGAGAAAGAAAGACGAAAGTGTTACTAGTATGAATGTGAGCATTAGTAATATAAGTAGTAGCTTCTTGTCATACCTCTTTAAATTCATCCAACTCTTGACGGTCTTACTGAAGCGATCAGGATTGGCTGTAGTCATGGCCTCGAAGTCAAACAGCTGGGTGACAAACCAGACAAAGTTATGCATTATAAACAGATACTTATAGAGTAACTGTAAGTGCAGTAATATTATTTATGTCTTTACCTTTCCAGATGGGATTCGGCCCAGCACCTCTTTCCCACTGGCCATCAGAGCTCCCATGACGACAGAATACGCCACAACACTGGAGGAATAACAGCGATTTTAAACAAGCAGGTATAACAAACACAAATTAGTTCTGAAATATAGTCTGCTGTGATTGAAAACTTGTTCAAGTATATTTAGCTCAAAATACCCCAGAGATAATTTTTTTTATAGCATGTTAAAATTGCCACTTTTCCGGTATGAGCAAAAACATGCCGTTTTTGAGTGTCTCTTTAAATGCAAATAAGCTGTTGCTCCTGGCCCCCTTTCCAGAAGAGGGCGGAGTTTCAAGAGCTCATGCTCCAACATAGCAGCAACAACTAAATAGGACAATCTCACGCACAAAAATGTCAGAAAGGGCTTTTATGTGCAATTTTTAACTAGGAAACTCTTGTTTACGATAATTTAGATTGCACGTGAGGGCAGCATCAGTTCTGGATATGAAGTTTGAGCATGAAGTATTGGTATTGACCCATCTTTCAGAACCAATCTTTGTGTAAATACAGCATTGAACAGACCCTCGTTTGTGAAGCAGTTCAAATGATTGGCACAAACGTACAAGACTTTACCTACTTTCTTTGGGACATTTCCTTCAAAAATGAAATTTAACCACAATGTCCTCAGTGACTCATAGCAGGAATCTATGGAGACTCTTATGCTCATTGGTACATCCCAAAATACAACACTTGTAATATCTCCGCTACAGTAAGGATACAGAAATGCCGGGCTCTCTCAGTGCTTCTCACTCAGGGCTGTCTCTATGCTAATAGGGCAGATGGTTTTGGGCGGGGCTTCTGGGAGAATCTGAATCTGCTCTTTTGAAGAGACTGCTTCTGATTTATGGGAATTATTTAAAAAAAAAAAAAAAAAAAAAAAGGAGTGAGTGGATTTTTATCATTACAGGCTGGTTGTTTACACACTGTGGACATGCATCAGTGTTCAAACACCTTATAAAAGTGAATTTTGCATAATAGGTCCCCTTTAAATGACCTTTTATTATGAACTATTCATCCATGAATTTTTTTTATTTGACCTTGTAATTATGAATCAAACATAATATGACATCATTGGCATAATATGCCAGACTTTTCATTTAGTCCACTTAAAGGGGCTATATGTAGAATTCAGAAACCCTTGTTATTACTGACACCGGTGACCGTTAAGTGAACTGCAGCCAGCTACTTATTGCTCGTGCTCGCACTTGTGCACACATAACGTACAAGAGACTGAACAAGATTCAAGGCCCTGATATACTCATGGCAAAGTTCTTTTTCATTCTTTGCTTAGAAGTAAAAAGTTGCATCGCAGCGATATACTGTTACCGAACATCCTGACGCCGTCCACCCTGCTAAGAGCTACATTTAGATGAATATGTAAATATGTGCTGTGAGCTTTCTTCTCAATAACAAAAACACACAACAAATATGACCGCTGTGAGAAAACAGTAGTTAAGAAAGCATCTGATCATAGTGATGTGGATATATTTGCACCAGCTCTGAGATTCTCTGGCATCATGTTGACAGCCAGGTGAGGTAATTAAAATTACAAAGTTATGATAGTTTGATTATAAAGTATATTTGACACTAGAGACTATATAGATCTGGCTCAATGAGACTATAGTTTGAATTAATCCCTTTTCTTTGCATGACATTGACATTACAGTACAGAATGTCATTTTTCTGCATTATCATGGATATTGTATAAGCATTTGTTTAATGTGTCAGGGGCTAAACGTCACATCCTTTTGATTTTCCCAGCAAAAACGTCTCGAGTCCTTCACATAAAAATCAGTCTACAGGCTTTCATAGACAACCTAGGAAATCAGGGGAGGATTCGTTTTTTTTAGTTTTGATACAAGCTGTTCATACATTGGCATTAAAAAAGCAATTAACACATGAAAATTCTTACATATAGCCCCTTTAAACTTAGCTCGGTTCTTACAATTGACTGCAAGCTCGCATTCAGATCTGCCTCCATCTAACCAAAACACAATGTACAGAAACAAGTCCTCGCCCACCTTTTTAATAATTTGTTACAATACGGTATAATTTATGTGATGCAAATTCACGTACATCACTAGTTTAATGTTGCTTAATCTGTGTTTTGAATATGATGGAAACTTGTCCAATCTTAGTAGGAGTAAAAACATACGCAATTAGTGATCAATTTATTAATCTGAAAGTAAAAATATTAAAGGTGCCCTTGAATGAAAAATTGAATTTATCTTGGCATAGTCAAATAACAAGAGTTCAGTACATGGAAATGACATACAGTGAGTCTCAAACACCATTGTTTCCTCCTTCTTATATAAATCCCATTTGTTTAAAAGACCTCAGAAGAACAGGCGAATCTCAACATAACACCGACTGTTACGTAACAGTCGGGGTGTACGCCCCCAATATTTGCATATGCCAGCCCATGTTCCCAACAGTATGAAAGGCATTAGACAAGGGCAGCCAGTAACGTCTGGATCTGCACAGCTGAATCATCAGACTAGGTAAGCAAGCAAGAACAACAGCGAAAAATGGCAGATGGAGCAATAATAACTGACATGATTCATGATATCATGATATTTTTAGTGATATTTGTAAATTGTCTTTCTAAATGTTTCATTAGCATGTTGCTAATGTACTGTTAAATGTGGTTAAAGTTACCATCGTTTATTACTGTATTCACAGAGACAAGAGCCGTCGCTATTTTCATTATTAAACACTTGCAGTCTGTGTAATGCATAAACACAACTTCATTCTTTATAAATCTCTCCAACAGTGTAGCATTAGCTGTTAGCCACGGAGCACAGCCTAAAATTCATTCAGAATCAAATGTAAACAATATAACAGTATACAATACTCACATAATCCGACGCATGCATGCCGCATGCATGACGAACACTTTGTAAAGATCCATTTGAGGGTTATATTAGCTGTGTAAACTTTGTTTATGCACTGTTCAAGGCAAGCGCGAGCTCCATGGGCGTGGAGCACAAGAATTAAAGGGCCAGTAGCCCTGAATCGGCTCATTTATAATGATGCCCCAAAATAGGCAGTTAAATAAATGAATTAAAAAAAATCTATGGGGTATTTTGAGCTGAAACTTCACAGACACATTCAGGGGACACCTTAGACTTATATTACATCTTTTTAAAAAACGTTCTAGGGCACCTTTAACAAAAATCTATTTGCAAAGTAAAAAAAAAAAGACAAATCTACAGTTATTTAGTTCACATTTTAAAATATATCTAAATACATCATTTAATAGTATTTTTATACATGTATTTGGCAATTGCTTTTCTTATTCCTTTTCAATCCTTTAAAAAAAGTATAATTGTCAATATCAACACCTAAATTAATAAAAGCAATTATCTTAAAATGCTATTAACAATGCTATTTAAAACTTGTATTGATTATGTATTAATTATTAATTCAACTTCCTAACCCCCTAGCACCCACCTATTTATTTCATGGTTTTTCTGACTTGATATTTACCTACACTTATCTTCAAACTCCAACTTTTAAACCAATTTTAAATAATAAACTTAGATTCTGCCTTGAAAAGCCTGAAAGTGTTTAAACTGCTTAAAACATTCATGCTTTGTCTCAGCAGAATCAAAGATTATCATTATTTTTACCTAAACATTAATTAAATATGTTCATTTTAAAATCAATAAATTACCAAATGATTTCTACAGTTTTAATGCCACTCACAGACTAAAATTTAAAATCCTAATTCTCACGCAGGCATAAATATTCTCTAAACAGGGAAATTAAACTGTTTTCTTACCTGGAGCCTCTGGATAGTGGCATGAGGTTACAGAAGTAATACACCAGAGAAAGAATTAAATTACACACAGCATCTGCATCCTAGAGAGAAAGAAAGGCAATAAACACTACTACAATAACAGTAAACGTCACGGTTGTATGTTTGTTTATATTTATTTATTTATCTCCTTGCTTTGTCACTCTCTGACTGGTTCTCTCATGAAGTGAGTTCTAAAGTTATTTAATTGGAGAATCCCTGGTTCCACCTATCCGTAGGGATTACAACAAATCAGCAGGTTGAATTAATATTTATGACATTCATGTATTTGGCAGATGATTTCACCATTGGCCGATAGTTTTTTTTTTTAAATTAATGATTTAAACCCCGTCTGATGGCAGTGGTGTTGCAACAATCTATAGAGATATTCTTAATGTTACTTGGAAAACAGGACACAAGTTTAATACGTTTGAAATGCTTGTGCTAAATGTTACTGTGGCAAGGGGGATGAGGTTCAGTGGAGTCGCCAACGGGAGAACGAGGCAGGAGACGAGCGGTGCGCAAGTAGGTCAAGTGCAGCGTGACTAACACCTGTGTCTTATTGCAGTGATTGGCATGGAAAGAATAAAAACTGACAGGTGATGGGCCAAAGCAGAGAGATACTGGTGGACTCGGGCGCACAAGAGGCTTGCTTGTAAAAGACAAAGACTGAAGAAAGTGACTGTTGCCGTGAAGCATGAGTGGTGCTACTGTTTTTGTTTTTACACTCAAGAGTGGTTATAATGAATAGGACCTTAAGCCAAACCTGCCTTCTCCTTCTTATTTATCCAGAAACGTTACAGTTACACTTTCAGATATAAGAAAAAAAATCCTGTTATCTCCTGCTCTGGCTACCGTATATAGACCTCCAGTGCGCCATGTTGATTTTCTCCAGGGCCCTATGTTGCAGAGTTTGCGGATTTTCTCATTGGTCAACATTGATAAAGCGCTGATTGAGATTTTTTAACCTTCACACAGATAATACAAATGATGCATTAGGAGTTGCATTTACAGACTAACTAAACTCATTTGGAGTCAAGCAAAACATCACCAGACCCACTCATTGTTTTAAATCATACACTAGATCTAAATATATCACATAGAACCGATCTTATATATACACTACCATTCAAAAGTTTGTGATCGGTAAGATTTTTAATATTTTTAAAAGACGTTTTGTCTGCTCACCAAGATTGCACTTATTTAATTAAAAATACAAAATAAAAACTGTAATATTGAGAAATATTATTACAATTTAAAATAACTGTTTTCTATTGGAATATAATATAAAATGTAATTTATTTCTGTGTTGGAATGCTGAATTTTCAGCATCATTACTCCAGTCTTCAGTGTCACATGATCCTTCAGAAATCATTTTAATATGATGATTTGCTGCTCAAGAAACATTTATTATTATTATCAATGTTGAAAACAGTTGTATACTTTTTTTCAGGATTCCTTGATGAATAGAAAGTTCAAAAGAACAGCATTTATCTGAAATACAAAGCTTTTGTAACATTATACACTACCGTTCAAAAGTTTGGGGTCAGTAGAATTTTTATTTTTTATTTTTTTGAGAAGAATTTAAAGAAATTAATATTTTTTTTCAGCAAGGATGCATTAAATCAATCAAAAGTGACAGTAAAGACATTTAAAATGTCAACAGATTATATTTCAAATGAACGCTGTTCGTTTGAACTTTCTATTCATCAAAGAATCCTGAAAAAAAATATTGTACACAAATATTTTGTACATCTGTGCACAATAAATGTTTCTTGAGCAGCAAATCAGCATATTAGAATGATTTCTTAAGGATCATGTGACACTGAAGACTGGAGTAATGATGCTGAAAATTCAGTTTTGCTAACACAAGAATAAGTTACATTTTCAAATATTTTCAAATAGAAAACAGCTATTTTAAATTGTAATAATATTTCACAATATTACTGATTTTACTGTATTTTTAATTAAATAAATGCAGCCTTGGTGAGCAGACGAAACTTCTTTATAAAACATTCCCAAACTTTTGAATGGTAGTGTATTTTATTTATTTATTTATTTTTTATTTATTTGACACAATGTTGTCTGTTTTGTTCAATTTTGCTAATGAAACTATAATGACAAAGCAGAACTGTTCGTCTCCACGCAACACACAGCAGTGTTTGATTTCTGAATCCGTGTTTTGAATGAACCAAGTCAAACCAATGATTTAGCAGACCATTCATAAAAGACTTGTTGGACTTGACGTGGCGCTACACAGACCACTTCACTGATCTCTACCTTGATATCATACACTGATCATTCTGTGTAGCGCCGCTTCAGGTCCAACAAGCCTGAAGAGAACCATTTATTTCACTTCTGAATTAATCAGCTGTTTGAATTAATCGAATGAATGAAAAACTCAATCACTAAGACATTTACTGCCACCTCCTGGCAGCTTTAGTTTCTTATTTAGAGTCTAATTTTACTAAAAAAAATAAATTAATATTTTTTCCATATAAATTATTAAAGGTCTAGTTCACTCAAAAATGAAATTTCAGTCATCATTTACTCACCCTCATGGTCCGAAAGTTCATGTGTTATAAATTCTACGTTGAATCAAATAAAATATTTCTTTCTAAAGCTACTTTTTGTAATGTCTATTCGACGCTTTACACAATAATGACTTAAAATTGTCTTTTGGGGTTAATTTCTCACCCAAAATTGATATGCAATTAAATTGTGATTAATTAGATTAATTAAATTGCCACATCATGTAATTAATTAGATTAAAAATTTTAATCGCTTGACAGCCCTGGAAAAAAATTATGCATTGTCATCAAATGACTATCACTTTGCTGATTTGCTTAATTCAATTGTCCAGTTACCATAGTTTAATCTGCATTTTAATGCACTTTTGTATAAAAATATCTTAACTTTTGCCAGTCTGTTTAATAATGAATCAAGATTATATAAATTGCATATATATGATCTAATGTTTCTTATAAAATATAAAACTGAAAAATGAATGTATGCTGTCATCTAGGGAAACGGAGAGAAATGGGTGTAACAGTGTAAGTGGGACTATTAGTGTGTGTGATCGAGAGAGACGAGACACACAGGTCACAGAACTCCCATGATTCTCTGTGTAACAGGTCAGACAGGTGCAGATTCCAGAGCTGTGAGCATCACAGTGAGACTGCATTTACATGACACTGAATTCATTTGCTTTAAGATACGTGACTAATGATCACACGCCACAGTCACATGACAGGTTTAGCAGGAGATAGAGGAGCTGGTGAAATTGATGTTCAGTGGTGTAGAGAGAAGAACAGAGACTGACAGACACACATACAGATGTTCTTACCCCTAGTTCAGTGGAGAGCATCAGGGTTTTGCCTTTGGCAGTGAGATCTTTATAGAGCGCTTCAATTTCTGACTGATACTGCTGCGTCCTCTCATCTGTGGTCTGAGTTTCTACTGAAAATAGCATGTTTCCCACTCTAACACACACACACACACACACACACACACCACAAAATCATTAGCATATGACACGAAATAAGGGCCGAAACAAGTATGTAAAAACACTTTACAAACTGCTAAGCAGCCTTTACACATGGTTGCATCAGGAACCATGTGAGAACTAGAATGGTAAAACTGGCTATTTTATTACAGAAGTTGATTAGTTTATGTAGATTAAAAAAATAACTATATGGATAAAGTTCCCTGATGAAAAACAGCTTAAGCTGGATGGCCACTTCTTTAGAACAAGCTAAAACCAGCTCTGGCTAGTTTAGCTGTTTTTTTTCCCAGCAGGGTTTAAAGATAAACTTTGATGCTGGCTTGATAAACCTTTTCTAAAAGTTTAATATGGTTTTAAAAAGCTTTCAGAATGTTTTTACTACATTTCTAGCACATTTCTAACATGTTTTAACACTGCTAGCATGATTTAGCATATTTCTAACCTGTTTTAACATGTTGTTACCCTGTTTTACATGTTGCTAGCATGTTTTAGCACATTGCTAATACTTTTAGCATGTTATTAAACAAGTTTCTAACATATTTTAGAACATTGTCCTAGGCTAGTTGTTAGACTTTGCTAGTCATAAGACAGCTTAAATACTCTATATGAGTTATGTGAAAGTTTTTACCCCCTCAAAGGAAGTCATTGGGAATTTGGTTCTGTTCGGAAGTAGGATCAGTTAGGAAACATATGGCACACCAAATTCTGAACACCCCGTGTCGAGTTTGGTGGTCACAGCTCTGGACCACATTCATTTTAGAAATTTGGTCCAATTTGTTCTTAATTTGACCAACAAAAAGCTGCTTGGTTAGAAAGTGAGAGGTGCTTCATACATTAATATACTGGACAATGGTAACTTACCATGGTAAAGACCTCTCCTCAAAACACTGCCCGTGTAACAAATTCACGACCCTCAAAGATACATTTTAACTTATTATTGTTAAAATATAAAGCAGCTTGTTAGTTTGATTTATTTAAATTAATGACCTCAAACTGCCCAGTTCAATAAATCGATTCAAAACTTAATTCAATCATTTGTTTGTGTCATCACTCAAGTCTTCATGTGGCATTTTTCACATATTTAAAATGTTTTTGTACAAATATATTTAATAATAATATAGTATATTACTACTTATGATTATATTGATTATAAATGCAGATATCATGAAGCACATACAGATATATAGATAACCATGTATGCAAACCTCTCATAATTGTGTGCATTTAAGAGCGTCTGAAATAGATCATTTTCATACAGTCTGTTACCTGAAGCATTACATTATATTAATCATATTAATCATCATCTCCTGCAGAAGCCCCTCCACACACCTGCATATGGAAGTCAATAAAATAGAAAACATGGCCTAAACCATCCCATAAACTGAAAATACACTAAAGAACACAAACTTTGAAGGCATAATATTTTAGAATATTTCAGGTGGAAGTTCTCACCGATCCCCGGTGATGGTAATGGTGAAACCGTCGTATTCTTTCCCAGAATCCTTCATACTGGGCACTTTAGAATTGACTGTGAAACCGTCTCTGGTTTTACTGTTGAACTGCTTCAGATATGAAAACACACACAGAAACATATCAGAGAAACTATCTTTATGCGGTTTATGAAAACTTGCACGTGTTTATTTTAAATGTGGCTATATAAAAGTGTGAAATACCAATTGTAATTATGAACAGGCAAATAAGTAAGAGCAATCATTTCCCATGTGTTTATCAGAGGCTATGACACTCACGATTAGATGTTTTTTATGAACACAGATTTAGTATTATTATATGAAAAATATGAATGGTGAAAAAATAAACATATTTTAGACATTAATTACTGGTAATCTATTAGGATGAGAAAGATGTTTTTAGACTTTCATACAGTCAGACCTTGTCTAACCCAAAAGATTGTTAAAATTGCATTCGTTTAGCATACAAATGATCCATTTAATGATTTAGATGATAATTATGTGATTAAAACACTGTTACAAGCAGCTGTAAAACTCATGTTTAACACTCATGTTACCTTCATGATGGGCAGCAGATCCTCCACTTTATTTACATTTTCCAGGGCCTGTTTTACTTCCTGAAGCCCCCGTGGGTTATACGCCCTGATGGAGAGAGGACACATTTAACAACATGTATATGGTGTATTTTATAAATGGACAAAGAATGATAGATGAATGAATAATTTCACATGGTGAATAAATTATGTACCTGTTTGACTGGTGTGTCAGTGAATAAGCAGAGTATGTAAATGAATGAGTGATTTACACTAGCACTGAAATGTTTGGAAACAATAAGATTTTTTTTTTATGTTTTTTAAAAGAAGTATCTTATGCTCACCAAGGTTGTATTTATTTCATCAAAAATAATTACATTCATTACAATTTAAAATAACTGTTTTCCATTTGAATATATTTTAAAATGTCATTTATTCCTGTGATGGCAAAGCTGAATTTTCAGCATCATTACTCCAGTCTTCAGTGTCACATGATCCTTCAGAAATCACTCTAATATACTGATTTGATGCTCAATAAACATTTCTTATTATTATAAGTTGAAACAGATTTACTGCTTAATTTTGTGGAAATCATGATACATTTGATTTGTTGATGATCATTTGAAAAATCTTTTGTAACGTTATAAATATTTTTACCATCAATTTTTATCAATTTCATGTGTCCATCCTAAATAAAAGAATTCATTTAGTAAAAAAATGAGTAGTAAAAGAATTCTTTAGTAAAAGAATGAGATGTTTGAATGAATTAATACATTAATGAGGTAACACTTTACAATAAGGTTCATTAGTTAAACTTAATGTATTAACTAACCTGAACTAACCATGAGCAATACTGTATTTATTCATCTTTGTTAGTTAATGAAAATACAGTTGTTCTTTCTCTGTTCATGTTAGATCACAGTGCATTAACTAATGTTAACAAGATTTTAATAATGTATTAGTAAATGTTGAAATTAACATTAATAATGAACTGCTCTTATACAGCATTTATTTATCTTTGTTAGTTCATGTTAACTAATGAACCTTATTGTAATGAATGTGCAAGGTGTGGTAATGAATGAAGGTTGTGAATGATTGAGGTGTGTGTTACTGAATGAATGAATGAATGAATGAATGAATGAATGAATGAATGAATGAATGAATGAATGAATGGCTTCTGCCAGTATTAAAAAAACAAAAACAAAAACAAAACACACACACACCAAAAAACAAACAAAACATAACTCACCCGTGATAAACCAGTATTCTGTCTTTTACGAAGATGAGAATACTACTGAAATACTCCAGATATCTGATATTTATGATCTGCCCTCTGTGAAACAACAGAAAAGGAATTAAAACACTATAAAACAACCAAAGCAATTGGTTTAGGTCTGTTTCATATGGAAGCCCATTTCTGCTGCATAAGAAAAAAATCCCCATCATGCTCTGGTAAGTCATAATTATGATATAAATAGTCGAAACTATGACTAAACTGAAATATTGACATGTCATAATATCAGTTTAAATCATAATTTTGACTTAAGCCAATATTCCAATTTAGTCATAGTTTTGACTATTTAAAGGTGCCCTAGATTCAAAAATTGAATTTATCTTGGCATAGTTGAATAACAAGAGTTCAGTACATGGAAATGACATACAGTGAGTCTCAAACTCCATTGTTTCCTCCTTCTTATATAAATCTCATTTGTTTAAAAGACCTCTGAAGAACAGGCGAATCTCAACATAACACCGACTGTTATGTAACAGTCGGGGTGTACGCCCCCAATATTTGCATATGCCAGCCCATGTTCCCAACATTATGAAAGGCATTACACAAGGGCAGCCAGTAACGTCTGGATGTGCACAGCCGAATCATCAGATTAGGTAAGCAAGCAAGGACAACATGCGAAAAATGGCAGCTGGAGCAATAACAACTGACAAGATCCATGATATTTTTAGTGATATTTATAAATTGTCTTTCTAAATGTTTCGTTAGCCAGATTCAGGGGACACCTTAGACTTATATTACATCTTGTGAAAAAACGTTCGATGGCACCTTTAAGTCATAGTTTTGACTTTTTGTAATAATTTTGACTATAAGTATTAATTTCAACTTATGTCTTAATATCAGCTTAAGTCATAATTTTGACAAGTTGAAATTATGAAAAAAAGTTGAAACTATGAAAGTCAGAATTATGACATAAAAATAAAAAAATGATGACGTGTTAATTATGATATATAATTTTGACTTAAATAATAATTATGACTTATCAGAGCATGTTTTTTTTCCCTCATGTGACGGAAATGGGCTTCCATAGTTTCACACTACAACCATGAGCAATGCATATTTTTAATCGGAATTTTATCGGCATGCAAGTTGACGCGTTAAAGCCACATCAGCGTCATGTGTACACTTAAAAAAAAACAAAAAACATCACATTCCTATTTCCATGGCAACACGTTAAGCTCGTCATGTGACGCATGACGCTGTATGACTTGTGTAGGTCATCGGTTTCTTTTGTTTTTATTCTTGTACTTCAAATATTGTTAACTAGATTATGACATATTTGATTTTCTGATTCTCATATGTGTGTCAGTAAAAGTATTTTGTGTTTTAAATACTTTTATAATGATCATGTTAGTTACTCGACAAGTCATTTTGGGCTATGTGGACCACCATGATTGTTTATGCTGGAAAGTCTGAATTTACACATGAATTCATCCAGTTCTCCCTAAAGTTATTGGCCAGTAAGCTTGGAGAAAAACAAAGAAACCTATATAGTTACAGCAAATAAAACACAATGTGAAATATATATTTGAAAGCTTATTTTCTCAATTATTATTGCAGCTTCCAAAGACGTCAGTGTGTATTTTTACAAACTATGAATGTTTTTGCTAGTATAAGCATTTGGTGGCTGAAAACACTGAACAGATGTGATATATGAGGAGTGTTGAGCATGTCCGTCTCTGGCTCAGCGCCAGCCAAAGCACAAAAGCAGATTTGAATTTAGCAGTTGATCACGTGATGCACTGAACTTTCTAATCACACCGATGTGATTGTATACTTTAAAGGGTTAACATTTACAAGAAAAGTGGATTTTGCTGGGAATCAAACCTATTATTTTGCCCCAGAATTTTAACATAAATGCTTGAGCTCTAAAATCAAATGAATTCTGATTGGCCACCAATGTTTTTATCATTCTGAAAGTGATTCCAATGATATTGTTCTCTTGTATCGTTATCGTTGTGGCATGGAGAATTAGAACGATTATTAAATCTTTATCATATTTGGTGTGAACGGCCCTTAAAAGCTAAACAAATTTAATAAGCGTTTAGGACTGGCAGCTTTACAGAGCAAATGGCACGTTGAGGGCAGATACAACACCTGATGAGGTTAATGTGGTTGTTAAATCCTCTGCTAAGACTCCTGGCAGGCATCTGATCCAACCACAGCACAGGCTGGTCTGGATCTGCAATCCTACTCACACCCGTGAACACACACACACACACAAATCAGCAAAGATCAATCATCAAGCCTAACGCTTGGTAACACCCTCAACAGAGTCGTGAGAAGAGCTCAGGCACGTTGGCTGGAATCTGACCTTCTCCATTTCACTGCGATGTCAAACATGTCTCTCCACTGCAGCTGTCTGGTCTTTCCGTTGACTCGAACCTTCGAGTTACTCCAGGTGCGCTGCATGGCCTGCATCACCTCTATGGTGGCCAAACCCATAGCTACACAAGACAACACAACACATTAAAAATGCAATTCATAAATACAATGACTTGAATACATCTATGATATTCTATGTTTTTTTTTTTTTTAAAGTTTCTTTTATTTTATGATTTAGTGATTTTCAAGAGCTCTGACCTCGGTGTATTCTGAGGTTTGGTAGGAACCCTAATGTGTCGTACTGCATCAGTGCGCCGAGGTGATCGGCTGTACAGATGAGCTTCTGAACCTCAGCAGAGTAACTGTCAAAGTTCTGAGGTAGAACATCTCTACAAGACAAAGAGAGACAATGTAGGAATAAAAGAAAGTTATAATTTAAACACACACTGATATCCAGTTAATCATACATAAATTAGATTCAAATGTGCCCAATTCCCAATAACACAAAAGACTGATTTTGTTTCCAAACTCACTTAATATGAGGCTGAAGTCCAGGCTGTTCTTCATAGTCCTCGATGAGGAAGGGAAGATTTTTAGCCCAATGGTTTTTAAAGTTTCCAGGCAAATCCTGATCAACATTATACTCCGCAACAGGTACATCCAGATGAGAGTGTAAATAACGGGAATATTCTATCACAAAAGAAAGAAACTGAGGCATATTTCAACTTTAAATGGTGTATTATCTAAAAAATTAATATATGAGCTTCCGTTTAAGCTTCCGCAAGAACCAATGAGGTTCATTCTCAAGTGTTACACAACACAGTTGAGCTTCCGCAAGAACCAATGAGGTTCATTCTCAAGTGTTACACAACACATTTGAGCTTCCGCAAGAACCAATGAGGTTCATTCTCGTGTGTTACGCAGCATGTTTGAGCTTCCACTAGAACCAATGAGGTTCATTCTCAAGTGTTAAGCAGCACTTTTGGGCTTCCACAAGAACCAATGAGGTTCATTCTCAAGTGTTACACAACACGTTTAAGCTTCCGCAAGAACCAATGAGGTTCATTCTCAAGTGTTACACAACACATTTGAGCTTCCGCAAGAACCAATGAGGTTCATTCTCGTGTGTTACGCAGCACATTTGAGCTTCCACTAGAACCAATGAGGTTCATTCTCAAGTGTTACACAACACAGTTGAGCTTCCGCAAGAACCAATGAGGTTCATTCTCAAGTGTTACACAACACGTTTGAGCTTCCGCAAAAACCAATGAGGTTCATTCTCAAGTGTTACACAACACAGTTGAGCTTCCGCAAGAACCAATGAGGTTCATTCTCAAGTGTTACACAACACATTTGAGCTTCCGCAAGAACCAATGAGGTTCATTCTCGTGTGTTACGCAGCATGTTTGAGCTTCCACTAGAACCAATGAGGTTCATTCTCAAGTGTTAAGCAGCACTTTTGGGCTTCCACAAGAACCAATGAGGTTCATTCTCAAGTGTTACACAACACGTTTAAGCTTCCGCAAGAACCAATGAGGTTCATTCTCAAGTGTTACACAACACATTTGAGCTTCCGCAAGAACCAATGAGGTTCATTCTCGTGTGTTACGCAGCACATTTGAGCTTCCACTAGAACCAATGAGGTTCATTCTCAAGTGTTAAGCAGCACTTTTGGGCTTCCACAAGAACCAATGAGGTTCATTCTTGTGTGTTAAGCAGCATGTTTGAGCTTCCGCTAGAAGCTATTATACTCCGCAACAGGTACATCCCGATGAGAGTGTAAATAATGGGAATATTCTTTCACAAAAGAAAGAAACAGAGGCATATTTCAACTTTAAATGGTTTATTATCTAAAAAATTAATATATGAGCTTCTGTTTAAGCTTTCGCAACAACCAATGAGGTTCATTCTCAAGTGTTAAGCAGCACGTTTGAGCTTCCGCAAGAACCAATGAGATTCATTCTCAAGTGTTACACAACACGTTTGAGCTTCCACTAGAACCAATGAGGTTCATTCTCGTGTTACGCAGCACGTTTGAGCTTCCGCAAGAACCATTGAGGTTCATTCTTGTGTTACGCAGCACGTTTGAGCTTCCGCAAGAACCATTGAGGTTCATTCTTGTGTTACGCAGCAGGTTTGAGCTTCCGCAAAAATGAGGTTAATTCTTTCTCGTGTTACACAGCACATTTGAGCTTCTGCAAGAACCAATGAGGTTCATTCTCGTGCATTACGCTCAATTCATATGGATTAGTTTTATGATCTCTATGAACTTTTTGAAGCATCAAAATGTCAGTTGCGCAGCTCTCAATAGAGGGGCCGAATTCTCTCAGATTTTATTAAAATATCTTCATTTTGGTTTCAAATATGAATGAAAGTCTTTTCATTTTTGGATAAGCTAACCATTTAAATATTTACACCCCTACTATAGGATTCAGCAATAAACACTGACAGAAGTCAGTGTGATTGTAGTTTCAGGCCAGTTGCCAATTTTGATGACTAACACAAATAGAGAAGCAACTGAGATCTACTGATCTGTTAAGCACTAAGTAATGTTTGTTAATGATATAATCAAAGTTATTAAAGAGCTCTAATTTCTCACCTCTGAGATATTTGACTTTGAGATATTCAGAGCTGGCTTTCTGTCCCAAGAGAGGGTCATTGAGCATGACTTTCGTCTGAGCTTTAATGCCCTCGTAGAACTGACCCATGGCCACATGACTGAGACCCTTCATGTACTGGCACACCTCATTATAGGGCTCCAGCTGCAGACATCTCTGAAAGACAACATGATAAAGACACTACTGAAACAAACAAAAAACAACCACAAGACTCTGAGCTCATGACAGCAGACGACACACATCCACCCATGAACTGTCAACATCTCATCAGAATAACTAACTCGTTTTGTGATTCAAAACAAGAAATTAATAAAACAATACAAGAAATACAAGAAAGAAAAATACTGTGTTGAAATAAACAACCATGTATAAGTGACATAATGACAATGAACTTTTTACTTTAAAAAAAAAAAAAAAAAATCAATGTTATTGATGTTGCAAAGAGGGAATTGCACAACTCTACACAGGTCATCCTGACTAAAGAAAGTCTAGCTGATATTCAATAAGGAGTCCAACTGACGCAAGTGAATCTCCATTTAAATACACTGTGTTCCAAATTATTATGTAAGTGACATATCAGTAGGATTTCAGTTCAATAAACATTCAGATTTTAGTTTTTCTAAGAAAGTGTTTGTTTGTTTATTTATCCATGTCTTTTTAGATAACTGGTATCAATCTCAGACAAAATAATTTGCCAGGTCTACTTAGGTAAAGGGAAACCCTACTCAGAGGTTGTTCCACATTATTAAGCAAGTCACAGTTCTCATGCAATACAGGGAGGAAGAAAGATCTTTCTGAAGATGAAAAGTATGAAATGGTGGAATGTTGTGCAAAAGATGAAAACAACTAATATTGTGTGAAAACAATAAGAGTTTGAGAATTTTCATTTTTGGCAGAACTATCCCTTAAGCTCTATGGACAGCATCTATGATGTGTGGTCATTTACCACAGAAGATCATTTTGACTTGTCCCTTAGTTTGAAAAAACACAAAAATGTCTATGGTTCAAGGCATTCCAGAGGCTTTTAAAGCAGAAACACGAAGCTTGCAATTCTGTTAAAGCTTATATGAAATTACATTATTCTTCCTTATATTCATTCTACTTTAAAGCAACATTTCCAATTAAAAGCAAATATTTACAGGGAAATAATGCACAGCAGGACTTGGTTTTATCCACCATGGATATGTGGCCATGGTTACAGCAGCAGTAATGAAAAGTCAAACAATTTACCAAATTTTGATAGAAGATTATGAAATGTGCACTGTTTTATCCTGAACATTTATTAGATTAAGTAAAGAGTCTACTCCGAATAAATTTGTAGACTAATATTGCTAACATAAAGGTAATTACACCTTAGTCTGTCTGAATACACGATTCTGATTGGCTGGAAGGTATGCATTAAAACCATTTAATGCACAGGTAGTTCCAGTCAGTTTAATTACCGTTCTGTATTAATGCGCTGCTTTCACTTAAGCACACACACACACACGTCACTCGCACACAGAGATCAGAGATCATGCTGCGCACACACAGAAACATTCATGAGCACAGAAACTTGTTATCAATGCTGCTATTAATGAAATCGCTACATTATATTTCTCAGCAACGAGGGGGGGACATCACTGTTTTTGAAGTAAGTAAACTCACAGCTTCATACCTAGTAGAGAGAGACGCTGGTAATTCACATCTCTCTCTCTATCTAACAAGACATAACTAACAAAAACATTTTCACCCTTGTGGTCAAATATTGTGCTGCAAACATCAGTAACAGCTTTAACTTATCAACGTTGGCAAATGACCATGGTATAAGCGGAATAATCCACGGCTAGCTGTGCATTACATGATTTGAATCGGGCAGTTCTTTGCCTCCACATTGTGCATTATAATTGTTTAATGCACAGCTAGCTGTGGATTATCCCTTACATACAACACAATCGGGACACACATGTTTGATTTACCTTAAAGTTGCCGATGGCCTCTTGCAGGCTGCCGTGGTGGTACAGCATCATTCCTCTGAGCTGGAGCGACTGAATGTGGTTCTGATCCAGTAACAGAGCTTTCTGGAAGCTTTCCATAGCATTCTCAAAATCACCCAGCTCCCTGAACACAAACACACACACACACACACACACACACATAAATTGGGTCCAGAGGAACCTTTGAAAGGACTGACAATTAAAATCATCATGTGTCAGTAGCACCACACCTGTAAGCCTGGCCCAAGCTTTTATATGCATCTATGAAGTCCGACTTTAATTTGAGAGCTTCTTTAAACACCTCTATAGCCTCCTGTATGTGGAAAACAACATTTAGTAGTATCATAGACTGTAATTTTTGTCAGTTATAGTCTACTGCCCAGTATAAAATGGCAAATCTCGTTAAACTTCAGTCCAGATCTTACATATAAACTGTTTTTTGAATCAGGGCGGTCTGTATTGCAGTTTGTGATTTAAAGTTTTTTGTTTTTTTTTTACTTTAAGGAGACCCCTGTGGAAGAAGGTCAGCCCTTTATAGAGCATAGCGATGGGCTGGTTCTTCTTCAGCTCTAGAGACTGCTGGAAATCATCCATGGCTGCCATATAATCCTGAAAAACAAGGAGAGAAAGGAAGAATCGTTTTTCAAATAAATGCTGTTCTTTTGCATTTCTATTCTTCAAAGAATCTTTAGAAAAAAAAATGTATCATGGTTTCCACAAAAAAAATTAAGCAGAAAAACTTTCAACTGATAATAACAAGAAATGTTTCTTGATCTTTCAGAAATCATTATAATATAAGTCTAGCTGATATTCAATAAGGAGTCAAACTGACGCAAGTAAATCTCCATTTAAATAAACAATGAGAGTTTGTAAAAAATGTTAATTTTTGGCAGACCTATCCCTTTAAGCTCTATGGACAGCATCTATGATTGATGTAGTCATTTACCACAGAAGATCATTTTGACTTGTCCCTTAGTTTGAAAAAACACAAACATGTCTATGGTTCAAGGCATTCCAGAGGCTTTTAAAGCAGAAAATGTGAAGCTTGTATTTCTGTTAAAGCTTATATGAAGCTAATATAATACTGAAGACTGAAGTAATGATGCTGAAAATTCAGCTTTGCCACCACAGGAATAAATTACATTTTAAAATATAATCACATACAAAACAGTTCCTTTAAAATATAATAAAATCTTAACACAATTACTGTTTTTACTGTCTTTTTGATTGAATAAATTCAGCCTTTGTGCATAAGACTTATCGACCCTAATCTTTTGAACAGTTATTAACAGTTATTAACAATTATCCCTCTAATAATATAATAATGAATGTGCCAGATTTGACTGTATGTACGGAAGAGGATTAGGGCCAAGCAATAATAAAAAAATAAAACCATCTCGAGATTAAAGTTGTTAAATTTCGAGAAAAAAGTCGAGATAAAATGTTGAGAATAAAGTCATTAAATTATGAGAAAAAAGTCGTTAAATTACGAGAACGAATTTGTTCTCATAATTTAACGACTTTTTTCTCGTAATTTAATGACTTTATTCTCAACGAGAACGAATTTGTTCTCATAATTTAACGACTTTTTTTCTCAAAATTTAACAACATTTCTCTCAATTTAATGAATTTGTTCTCGTAATTTAACAAGTTTATTTTCAACATTTTATCTCGACTTTTTTCTCGAAATTTTACGGGTTTTTTCTCGAAATTTAATGACTTTATTCTCAACGAGAACGAATTTGTTCTCATAATTTAACGACTTTTTTTCTCAAAATTTAACAACATTTTTCTCAATTTAACGAATTTGTTCTCGTAATTTAACAAGTTTATTTTCAACATTTTATCTCGACTTTTTTCTCGAAATTTTACGGGTTTTTTCTCGAAATTTAACAACTTTAATCTCGAGATGGTTTTATTTTTTTTTATTATTGCTTGGCCCTAATCCTCTTCCGTAGTATGCCATAAAACCTACACTTCAAAATCTTTAGTTTATTTCTATTATCAACTGAGTTAGATTAAATTCCAAATTTAAGAATTGGCTCTTTTTTCAAATTCATAAGCTGTAATTTGTATTGACTGACAGGAACAGAAATGTACTGAACTACAATTCATATTTACCACAGTCACACAGTCAACATTTCATTAGTCCAACAAAAGTTTTGCAACAAAACAAAATGACATCATTAATTAATACTCTCAATGGTAGAGTAGCAAAAACAACCAGTTTGATTTGGGGAGTCAGAGAAAGGGTGGAAAATGGTCATGGAAAACTAACAAGAAAGACACATTAGCAAAATCTTGTCAAAATGTTACATGCAAAAAGATCCATTGTCTGTTGTCAGTAGTGTAGTGTAGTTCTTAACATTATATAAGTTAAGAAATCATTTTAGCAGCTTGATTTCAATAAATGCTATTTTTGAATTGGTGAGAAAGTTCTAAGCTCTAAAAGTTTCAGTAGATTTTTTATCTCAGAAGATACATTTGATTCCTTATAATAACACCCACCCAATAATTCAAAATTATCTTATATTGCACTGTATGTATCATGTATCAATCATAATTTTTGTGCACTTGCATAATAAAAAAATTTCTTCACATGTGCTAAAGATGACAAACGTGATGTTCCTGGACTCCGTACCCACGACATATAGATACAGCGCTATCTATGGGATACACATTATATGAAATGATCTATATGTTACAGTAACACTTCAGTCGATTTAAGCTAAAACCAAAGTGCATCATGACAGATAAGATGGCTGCTGTGTCATGTGTGTGTACCTCTGATATGAAGAGCAGTGTTCCTCTGTGTCTGTAGAGTCGGGCTGAAGGCTGCAGCTGTATGGCTTTAGTCAGGTCTGACAAAGCTTCACTGATGCGGCCCAGAGGAGACAGAATCTGAAATCACATGCTTCACTATTAACACAAAACACTTTATAAGCACAATCTTGGTTGATTTCTTTCTAAATAAAAAAAGTGTTTTTTGGTGAAGGATTTTAATCTCTCATTCCTTACCTCTGCCCTCTGCTCGTACACTTCTGGTCTGCTGGGCTCCAGTGTGATCACTCTGCTCAACTCATACAGAGCCAAGTCTGCATTCTTTATGTCCTTTAGAGAGTGAGAGCTAGTTAGCTCACTTTAAAATGAAAATTAAGTCATCATTTACTCACCCTGGTGTTATGGCTTAATGGCGTATGGTCTAATGCTGTATACCCTTCTTTCTTTTTCAGACCACACAATGAAAAATGTAAAAAAAAATAAATAAATAATAATAAAAAAATAATGGCAGTGAATAGCGAGAAAAATCAACCTTTTAAAAAAAGTCGCACAAGTATCACAAAATGGTCTGATGTTATATGTGTCGTATACTCCAAATGTTCTGGGGGTTTCTGATAGGATTTGGCTAAAAAAAAAAAAAAAGTATTATTTAACAGAAATCCTGACCTTGGCCATTGGTCTTCTGTGCATAGCTACACAACGTATGTGTCCATGAGACTCAGTTCACTCCGACTCGCACAGAAAAGGCAAACAAAATAACATGTTAAATAATACATTACATTTTGGTTTGTTTTTAGCAAACCCTGTCGTATATGCTCAGAACACGCATAGTATATGACATGTGTAACATAAGACCATTGTGTGACACTTTTGTGTCACAAAAAATTTCACCTTTTGTGGTCTGAAAAAGAAAGAATGACATACTGCATTCGAACTACAGCAGGGTGAGCAAATGATGACTTCATTTTAGGGTGAATTATCCCTTTAATTTATATGTACAGCTATCAATAGGAGCATGAATATATTCAGTAGTGTTTGAGGGAACATACATACACTACCGGTCAAAAGTTTGCAATAATTACATTTTTTTATGTTTTAGAAAGAAGTCTTTTACGTTCGCCAAGGCTGCATTTATTTGATCAAAAACACAGTAAAAAAAAAGATTAAATATTATTACAATTTAAAATATCTTTTTTTATTTGAATACATTTTAAATGTCATCTATTCCTGTGATGCAAAGCTGAATTTTCAGCATCATTACTCCAGTCTTCAGTGTCACATGATCCTTCAGAAATCATTCCAATATGCTGATTTGGTACTTAATTATTAATGTTGCTCAATTAGTAATAATGATTATTATTATTATCAATGCAGTTTTTGCTGCTTAATATTTTTGTGGAAATCGTGATATTTTTTATTTTTCAGGATTCTTTGATGTTCAATGTTCCAATGTTCAATGAACAGCATTTATTTCCAATAGAAATCTTTCTTAATTTTGTTGCTATTGTTAAGTCTTACTTACCCCAAACTTTTGAATGATAGTGCGTTATGGGTTCCAAAAAAAATGTTAAGTAGCAGTAGCACAACTGTTTTGATTGAACATTGATAATAGAAATATTTCTTGAACAGCAAATTATTTCTGAAGGATCATGTGACACTGAAGACTGGAATAAAAATACAAAATAATTATTTTAAATGGTAATAATATTTCACAATATTACTGATTTTACTGTATTTTTGATCAAATACATGCAGCCTTAGTGAGCATAAGATACTTCTTTTAAAAACATTAAAAGACCTTAATTATACCAAACTTTTGACCAGTAGTTTAAAACAATTAACTTACCTGCAGACTCTTTTTACCATATGCTATTCCCCTTCCATAGATGGCACTGACCAGTTCAGGATCTCCCTGGGGTGATAGAGGACAGTCCTTTTGTAAAAATACTTATAATAAGTCCACTATCACTGCACAATCATCGTCCTGTTAACTATCACTATTCAATCTTAGTTAGAATGTTTCTATTATTATAATCACATTCAACTGTATGCATAATTGATACAGTAATATTTCAACATGATTTGTCCTTCACAACTTTCACTTCTAGAATGTGAATACAGGATATACAGCAAGATTTTTTTTTTTTAACTGATTGGATCATGAAAAGTTTCCAATAACAAGGTTACCAAGATAACCAAGGCTGCTTTCGACTCCAATTTTAGACACGCACTCGTGAACTTCCCTAAGCATTTCCCTCGGGGGAATCCCTGCTGCCATTTTTAAGTACGTTCCACTTCGTTAAGTGGACGAGGGAAGTTTATATGGACAGCTTATGGTGCACTCACACCGTGACACACATTCTACACAGACTCTAAATATTATTATTATTATGCCAAAACTATTAATGCTAAAATTAATCTGTGTAACTTGACTAATCAATAGACAAACACACAATACAGCAAGTAACAGTACTAATAATAATAACAATAACTTTTAAAGTTTATTTATCGCATTTAGTAAGACACTACATGTCTTGATTATTTTCAGATTCATCTTGCATTATTAAAGGGATAGTTCACCCAAAAGATATTTTTAAATATATCTCCGATTGTGTTCATCTGAAAGAAAATAGTCATATACAGGTGCTGGTCATATAATTAGAATATTATCAAAAAGTTGATTTATTTCACTAATTCCATTCAAAAAGTGAAACTTGTATATTATATTCATTCATTACACACAGCCTGATATATTTCAAATGTTTATTTCTTTTAATTTTGATGATTATAACTGACAACTAAGGAAAATCCCAAATTCAGTATCTCAGAAAATTAGAATATTGTGAAAAGGTTTAATATTGAAGACACCTGGTGCCACACTCTAATCAGCTAATTAACTCAAAACACCCGCAAAAGCCTTTAAATGGTCTCTCAGTCTAGTTCTGTAGGCTACACAATCATGGGGAAGACTGCTGACTTGACAGTTGTCCAAAAGACGACCATTGACACCTTGCACAAGGAGGGCAAGACACAAAAGGTCATTGCAAAAGAGGCTGGCTGTTCACAGAGCTCTGTGTCCAAGCACATTAATAGAGAGGCGAAGGGAAGGAAAAGATGTGGTAGAAAAAGGTGTACAAGCAATAGGGATAACCACACCCTGGAGAGGATTGTGAAACAAAACCCATTCAAAAATGTGGGGGAGATTCACAAAGAGTGGACTGCAGCTGGAGTCAGTGCTTCAAGAACCACTACGCACAGACGTGTACAAGACATGGGTTTCAGCTGTCGCATACCTTGTGTCAAGCCACTCTTGAACAACAGACAGCGTCAGAAGCGGCTAAAGACAAAAAGGACTGGACTGCTGCTGAGTGGTCCAAAGTCATGTTCTCTGATGAAAGTAAATTTTGCATTTCCTTTGGAAATCAGGGTCCCAGAGTCTGGAGGAAGAGAGGAGAGGCACACAATCCATGTTGCTTGAGGTCCAGTGTAAAGTTTCCACAGTCAGTGATGGTTTGGGGTGCCATGTCATCTGCTGGTGTTGGTCCACTGTGTTTTCTGAGGTCCAAGGTCAACGCAGCCGTATACCAAGAAGTTTTAGAGCACTTCATGCTTCCTGCTGCTGACCAAATTTTATGGAGATGCAGATTTCATTTTCCAACAGGACTTGGCACCTGCACACAGTGCCAAAGCTACCAGTACCTGGTTTAAGGACCATGGTATCCCTGTTCTTATTTGGCCAGCAAACTCGCCTGAAATTAACCCCATAGAAAATCTATGGGGTATTGTGAAGAGGAAGATGCGATATGCCAGACCCAACAATGCAGAAGAGCTGAAGGCCACTATCAGAGCAACCTGGGCTCTCATAACACCTGAGCAGTGCCACAGACTGATCGACTCCATGCCACGCCGCATTGCTGCAGTAATTCAGGCAAAAGGAGCCCCAACTAAGTATTGAGTGCTGTACATGCTCATACTTTTCATGTTCATACTTTTCAGTTGGCCAAGATTTCTAAAAATCCTTTCTTTGTATTGGTCTTAAGTAATATTCAAATTTTCTGAGATACTGAATTTGGGATTTTCCTTAGTTGTCATCAATCATATAATCATCAAAATTAAAAAATAAACATTTGAAATATATCAGTCTGTGTGTAATGAATGAATATAAAATACAAGTTTCACTTTTTGAATGGAATTAGTGAAATAAATCAACTTTTTGATGATATTCTAATTATATGACCAGCACCTGTACACCCAGGATGGCTTGAGGGTGAAAAAAAACATGGGATAATTTTCATTTTTGGGTGAACTATCCCTTTAAGACATTAACAGCAGTCAATTATAGGAATTATTACACTGAAATATTACATTTTAAGCACCCAAGTCGTTTTACAAGTTTACTAGTAATTACGAGTTCTACAAGGATGTGAATGCTTTTTACAAGTCAGAATCTGGTATTAACGTGGTATAAACAGACCTTTAAATAAGTCTAAAAGAAAATGCCTTCTGTTTCTTCACTAACTGCCTAAAATAATACCTAAATGGCTATTTGGCTATTAGTTAACAGTAACCAACAGTCTGAGTGACAATAGCCAAAAAGTGAAGTCTTTTCAGAGGGTGGAGCCGGTAATTAAATTTAGATGAAAGTTTTTTTTTTTTTTCTCTTTTGGAATAATGGACACAAATAATGCACAATAAGACTAGACACACTAATTAAGAAACTAAATAGGGACAATTTTGATTTCATGTTGATTTTAATGCCAAATTAACATTATATCATTATGTTTACATCAGGCCTCAATGAAACTGACCTGTAGCAGTAAGGAGAAGTGTTTGATAGCTTCATCATAGAGGCCATTTCCAATGAGAACGTAGCCTATAGCTGATATAAAAACAAAAGAGCATTAGAGGTTTACATCACATAAAAACATGCAAAAGACACAATGACAAACATCTTTGGTACACACCAAGTTCTTCATTGGTATTTTGGTTTTCCACAGCGAAAGGAAACCGACGCTGTTCAACAAACAACTTTGCCTGATTCTGTGGTGACAGAAAGAGTGAAAGAAAGAAAAACATGTCAGGAAGTCTGTCAACCTCTTACAATCAATCCAACCCAACAGTGGTTACAAAAACAATGCAAAGAGATCCATAATCACGGAGAAGGAGAACCACTTTTTTTTTTTTTTGCAAAATAGGAAGTGTTTTGGTTTTGACACTCTTTATTCATGTGTCTATTTACAGTGTTATAAGTTTTTAAAGAGATGTTTAAAGAATAGTTCACCTGAAACCGTGTTTTATGCAAATTACTGACCTTGTGTACACGGTCACTCATTTAGAAAACTCCAAATTCACTGACATAAGAACAAGGTTAAAGGGTTAGTTCACCCAAAAATGAAAATTCTGTCATTTAATTGCCAACCTCATGTTGTTCCACACCCGTAAGACTTTCGTTCATCTTCGAAACACAAATTAAGATATTTTTGATGAAATCCGAGAGCTCTATGACTCCTCAATAGACAGCAATTTAAGAACCACTGTCAAGGTCCAGAAAGGTACTAAAGACATTGTTAAAACCGTCGACGTGACTGCAGTGGTTCAACCTTAATGTTACGAAGCACCGAGAATACTTTTTTATGCACAAAAACAAAGCAAAAATAATGACTTTATTCAACAATATCTTCTCTTCTGTGTCATTCTCTTACTTTGTTCACGCCTGAAGTTCCTGCTCAGTATTGCTTCCGAAGATGAATGAAGATCTTACGGGTGTGGAACAATATGAGGGTGAGTAATAAATGACAGAATTTTCATTTTTGGGTGAATTAACCCTTTAAGAACAAATCCATGTGCGTACACACATTTTGTGAATTAGGGAGAATTTTTTTTTGTGAGAAGTTCTCCTGTGCATATAAATGCAAATAATCCACGTGATTATAAGTGAATAAGACCTATTGTCTCCCAAAAGAAAGAACAGATTCTGAACAACCTGAAACGAGTAGTCAGTAATTCTAGTCTTAATTCCTACACAAATCTACATAGGTTTGTAACAAATTTGCATAATGCAAGCTTATGGTCTTCATTGGCTGCCCACAAGTGAATAAAATGGGTTTGGAATGACACAAGTAAATAAATAAATAATGACAGAATTTTCGTTTTGGACTGAACTCTTCCTTTAACTGTGCAGTATAATGCAAATGCAACTCACAAGGATTTTCTCTGCATTGAGTGAAAAGATGGACTCGCAGGGCGGGTTGCTCCCCTCTTCACAGTCTGGGTCCTCCAACTGCAGAATAGATGACTCTGTGGAACCAAAAAAAAAAAAAAAAAGTTACTGGATGTGACAAAAAAAACAAAACAAAAAAACAAACGACTTTAGTTGTTTCCAAATGCACTATTTACTATGCACTTATACTATGCACCATGTACTCAACTGTGAAGTGTATGAATTTTATAAGGTTATTTTGTCATTTAACATCTGATAGGCCCTCTCCCTCCTCTACATAAGGAAAGCTGTGACAGTTGAGTGCATGAAGTGTCTGACATTTCAAATCTCATACTGTCTGAATAGGTACTATAGTTGAATTTACTTTGTGACCGTTAAAAAAAGTATGTTCTAAAAAGTATGAATGTGTGTAGTATGACTAAAATCAGACATACTACATCTGCCATGTTGTCATTGTCACGAGACCTACAATACCAGTGTCAGTTGCTTCACTTCACTGCCATTCATAAATCCTGTCCTGTGGACCTCATGGGATAGTAAAGTGCATGCACACTTCAGAATCTTGCCGGAAGAAGTAGGTCATCCGGGTACTTTTCACCTACGTTTTTCGAATACTATGTATTTGGACATACTACTCTGTTGGCATACTGTTTTTTTTTTTTTTGGGGGGGGGGGGGGGGGGGTTTGCATACTATATAGTAAGGATGTATTCAATTACATTAGGTTCTTTCATGATGGACTACTCTTTCATGATGGACTACAGTTATTTATACTACTGAAAATAGTGGACTCATGCTACAACCCAAATTCCGGAAATGTTTTTTTTTTTTTTTTTTTGAATAAAATGAAAACTAAAAGACTTTCAAATCACATGAGCCAATTTTTTTTTTCCATAATCGAACATAGATAACAACAAATGTTTAAAGGGAGAAATTTTACACTTTTATCCACTAAGTGACTCATTTCAAATTTGATGCCGGCTACAGGTTTTAAAAAAGTTGGCACGGGGGCGACAAATGGCTGAAAAAGCAAGAAATTTTGAAAAGATTCAGAGCTGGAAGAACATCTAGCAACTAATTAAGTTAACTGATATCAGGTCTTTAACATGATTAGCTATAAAGGGATGTCTTAGAGAGGCAGAGTCTCTCAGAAGTAAAGATGGGCAGAGGCTCTCCAATCTGTGAAAGAGTGCATAAAAAGATTGTGGAATACTTTAAAAACAATGTTCCCCAATCTCTGTGCGTAAGGGACAAGGCAGAAGACCTTCGTTTGGATGCTCGTGGTCTTTAGGCCCTCAGACGACACTGCATCACTCATCGGTATGATTGTGTCAATGACATTACTAAATGGGCCCATGAATACTTCCAGAAACCACTGTCTGTAAACACAATCCGCCGTGCCATCTGCAGATGCCAACTAAAGCTCTATCATGCAAAAAGGAAGCTATATGTGAACATGTTCCAGAAGCGCCGTCGTGTCCTGTGGGCCAAGGCTCATTTAAAATTGACTTTTTTAAAGTGGAAAAGTGTTCTATGGTCAGACAAGACCAAATTTGACATTCTTGTTGGAAATCATGGACGCCGTGTCCTGCAGGGCTAAAGAGGAGGGAGACCTTCCAGCATGCTATCAGCATTCAGTTCAATAACCAGCATCTCTGATGGTATGGGGGTGCATAAGTGCATATGGCATGGGCAGCTTGCATGTTTTGGAAGGCACTATGATTGCTGAAAGGTATATAAAGGTTTTAGAGCAACATATGCTCCCCTCCAGATGACGTCTATTTCAGGGAAGGCCTTGTGTATTTCAGCAGGACAATGCAAAACCACATAGTGCAGCTATTGAAACAGCATGGGGTGCTGAATTGGCCTGCCTGCAGTCCAGATCTTTCACCTATAGAGAACATTTGCCGCATCATTAAACGAAAAATTCGTCAAAGAGACCATGAACTCTTCAGCAGCTGGAAACCTATATCAGGTAAGAAAGGGACCAAATTTCAACACCAAAACTCCAGATAACCTCGATGCCCAGACATCTTCAAACTGTTTTGAAAAGAAGAGACGATGCTACACCACGGTAAACATGCCCCTGTCCCAATTATTTTGAGACCTGTAGCAGGCATCACATTTGAAATGAGCTCATTTTGTGCATAAAATTGTAAAAATTTCTCAGTTTAAACATTTGTTATGTTATCTATGTTCTATTTTGAATAAAATATTGGCTCATGTGACTTGAAAGTCTTTTAGTTTTCATTTTATTCAAATTTAAAAAACGGCCAACATTTCCAGAATTCGGTTTGTATTTATGCCCCAATTTAAACCATGATGGTACTTAATGATTAACATATTCAAAGACCACAGGATTTACATATTCCTACATATTAGTTACATGTTTGAATACCATGATATTACCACAGTATCATGTCCAAATCACCATGGTAATACCAAGCTACATCTGCTGAAACTAAGCAATCATGAACTCCGTGACACCCAATGAAAGTTTTCCTGCAGCATGTTTATATAGAATTAATAAGCACATGCATGAGGCACCAGAGTTTTGCATGCATTATGTGAGTTCCTACGAGCATTTTTATAGTTTCTGCACGAATGCTTTGAGTTTCTCCTGTACGGTGTGAGTTTCTGCATGTATGATGTGAGTTTCTCCTGTATGATTTTAGTTTCTGCATATATGATCCCGTCAAGCTCGTGTCACTGTAAGCGGAAGAGAGTGAGACGCATACAGATATCCATCAGAAAGATCAGGACGTGGCAGAAGCTCACCGCAGTCCGCCGCATACTCCTCCCACTCGGCTGGAGAGCTGCAGCCGTGCTTGTGAAGGTCGCTGTTGAAGAAAGTCAAGGTGGAGAAATACTCGCTGGATAAAATAGCTCCACATAAGTACAGCAGCGACAGAGCCGCCAGCACAACACCCCCGCCAGCAGGTGCCATGTTGTGAGTAAATGTTATGAGCAGGTGAGGAACTGTTTAGTAGTCTGGGTAATGTAGTTGCGTGGAACTGAATCCCTACTTCCGGCAGTGGCGGTGGTGGAGAAAAGAACTACATTTCCCGTCAGTAGCGTAATAAGCACCTCCTCTTATGGAGGATCAGGAAGCAGTAGGCGTGTTTTCATGCTGTCATTTGGAGAATGGCATCGGGACTGTTAAAATGCGTCGAGTGTAACGAAGATGCAACCGAATTGCATCGAGACTACAGCAACGGCATACTGAAGCTCACCATATGTGTGAGTACATTAACATTTCAAGTTTCGTCTGGTTTTATCGGGTCTGTTGAGGTTAAAATGCCCACAATTTAGGCCTATAGTGCACACAGGGAAGAACGCTGCTATTTGTCACTATTTTACTCCATAATATTATTCCTGTATTTACAGTGGGTACTGAAAGTATTCAGACCCCCTTAAATTTTTCACTTTTTGTTATATTGCAGCCATTTGCTAAAAGTTCATTTTTTTTTCCCTCATTAATGTACACACAGCACCCATATTGACAGAAAAACACAGAATTGTTGACATTTTTGCAGATTTATTAAAAAAGAAAAACTGAAATATCACATGGTCCTAAGTATTCAGACCCTTTGCTCAGTATTTAGTAGAAGCACCCTTTTGATCTAATACAGCCCTGAGTCTTTTTGGGAAAGATGCAACAAGTTTTTCACACCTGGATTTGGGGATCCTCTGCCATTCCTCCTTGCAGATCCTCTCCAGTTCTGTCAGGTTGGATGGTAAATGTTGGTGGACAGCCATTTTTAGGTCTCTCCAGAGATGCTCAATTGGGTTTAAGTCAGGGCTCTGGCTGGGCCATTCAAGAACAGTCACGGAGTTGTTGTGAAGCCAATCCTTCGTTATTTTAGCTGTGTGCTTAGGGTCATTGTCTTGTTGGAAGGTAAACCTTCGGCCCAGTCTGAGGTCCTGAGCACTCTGGAGAAGGTTTTCGTCCAGGATATCCCTGTACTTGGCCGCATTCATCTTTCCCTTGATTGCAACCAGTCGTCCTGTCCCTGCAGCTGAAAAACACCCCCACAGCATGATGCTGCCACCACCATGCTTCACTGGGACTATATTGGACAGGTGATGAGCAGTGCCTGGTTTTCTCCACACATACCACTTAGAATTAAGGCCAAAAAGTTCTATCTTGGTCTCATCAGACCAGAGAATCTTATTTCTCACCATCTTGGCAAACTCCATGTAGGCTTTCATGCGTCTTGCACTGAGGAGAGGCTTCCGTCGGGCCACTCTGCCATAAAGCCTCGACTGGTGGAGGGCTGCAGTGTTGGTTGACTTTCTACAACTTTCTCCCATCTCCCGACTGCATCTCTAGAGCTCAGCCACAGTGATCTTTGGGTTCTTCTTTACCTCTCTCACCAAGGCTCTTCTCCCCCGATAGCTCAGTTTGGCCAGACGGCCAGCTCTAGGAAGGGTTCTGGTCGCCCCAAACGTCTTCCATTTAAGGATTATGGAGGCCACTGTGCTCTTAGGAACCTTAAGTGCAGCAGAATTTTTTTTTGTAACCTTGGCCAGATCTGTGCCTTGCCACAATTCTGTCTCTGAGCTCTTCAGGCAGTTCCTTTGACCTCATGATTCTCATTTGCTCTGACATGCACTGTGAGCTGTAAGGTCTTATATAGACAGGTGTGTGGCTTTCCTAATCAAGTCCGAATCAGTATAATCAAACACAGCTGGACTCAAATAAAGGTGTAGAACCATCTCAAGGATGATCAGAAGAAATGGACAGCACCTGACTTAAATATATGAGTGTCACAGCAAAGGGTCTGAATTAGGGCTGGGCGATATATCGCATGCGATTGTCACGTGCATTTCGTCAGTAAAGCCGGTTCCCTGATTACCGCTAAATCGCCATCACCTGCTTTCAAATGGAGTGGCATTTAATAAACAGAGCCGTAGTTCACTGATAAGCTACGCAATATCACGTTTATTATCGAAGGCGATTCATCTGCGATAATGAACACGATATTGCGTGGCTTATCAGTGAACTAAGGCTCTGTTTATTAAATGCCGCTCCATTTGAAAGCAGGTGATGGCGATTTAGCGGTAATCAGGGAACCGGCTTTACTGACGAAATGCGCGTGACAATTGCATGCGATATATCGCCCAGCCCTAGTCTGAATACTTAGGACCATGTGATATTTAAGTTTTTCTTTTTTAATAAATCTGCAAAAATGTCAACAATTCTGTGTTTTTCTGTCAATATGGGGTGCTGTGTGTACATTAATGAGGAAAAAAATGAACTTAAATGATTTTAGCAAATGGCTGCAATATAACAAAGAGTGAAAAATTTAAGGGGGTCTGAATACTTTCCGTACCCACTGTATATATTTCTTGGCTGAAAAAAACATCTTAAACTCATACACCGTTATTGCCTGGCAAAAAAAAAAAAAAAGGAAAAAAAGATAGTTCATTTACAACAAATATACGGTGAAACTGCTGTTTATTATCTGCATTTGCATTATTTGATGTATTATTTAAGGCTATTTAATGCCTTAAAAGACTTAATAAAACGATGAAACAATGTTCTGGCTAACAATAATTGCCATTAATAAATAAATCTGTAGATATGTTTTAGGCAGTCTTTAAATTAAAACTGTGCTTTTTCCCCTTTGCAGAGTTCATGCAAGAAGCCTGTTGACAAATACATAGAATATGATCCAGTTATTATTCTGATAGATGCCACTCTATGCAAAACCCAGGCCTTTAGACATATACTCTTCAACACTGAGATCAATGTGAGTATAATGTATTTTTACTTAATTTTGGAAAACAGAAAGTTTGCACACTTTGTGCAGTTTACAGACTGCATTTTGCATAAATAGTAAACAGTAAACAAATGCTCTGTTACTCTCTTTCTAGATCCACTGGAAACTGTGTGTTTTCTGTCTGCTGTGTGAGGCATATCTGCGCTGGTCCCTCCTGCAGGGGTCGCAGCCCAGCGATGACCCCGCTGACATCATCCGTTACACTAAAGAATGGGAGTTTTACTGCATGTTTGCACTGGCTGCACTGGGTAAATCATTGTGCTTAATGAAGTCAGGCACTGACTAATTGGATGTAATTATTAAGACGGACTAATTGAGTTGTTGGGTAACAAGTAGTGGACAAGTTATGCATATTTTTGAAGGCATTATGAAAGATTTAGAGGTTTGTAGTTTATGTTTGTGGCCCTTGTGTCTTCAACGTGATCTGTAATTAGTTAAAAAAAAGCATAAAGAAAATACATTTTTCTACAGTACTGTTTAAAAGTTTGTGGTCAGTAAGTTTTTTAATGGTTTTGAAAAGTGTTTGAAGTCTCTTATACTCACCAAAAATACAGTAAAAAAAAAAAAAAACCCAAGAAAAGTAATATTGTGAAATTTAAAATAACTGTTTTCTATTTGAATGTATTGTAAAATATAATTTATTCCTGTGATCAAAGCTGAATTTTCAGCATCATTACTCCAGTCTTCAGTGTCACATGATCCTTCAGAAATTATTCAAATATGATTTGATGATCAAGAAACATTTCTGATTATCACTCTTGAAAATTTTTGTGCTACTTTCAGGATTCTTCGATTAATAGAAAGCTCAAAAGAACAGCATTTATTTGATTTTTTTATATTTTGCAACATTGTGAAAGTCTTTAATTTAACGTTTTTGATCAATTGAATGCACCCTTGCTGAATAGATGTTTTAATTTCTTAAATAATAATAAAAAAATATTGCTCACCCCAAACATTTGAATGGTATAAAGTATATATATATATTTTAGTATTCCTTTACATAATATTATTTATTTTATTATTTATTTTATTGCAGTAATGAGAATCTCTTGTCTTGAATAGCGGCGCATAATTAATAATGTTTTCAATTAGCATATTATTATTATTATTATTATTATTATTATTAATAAGTTATATATACAGTATCTCACAGAAGTGAGTACACACCTCAAATTTTTGTAAATATTTTATTATATCTTTTCATGTGACAACACTGAAGAAATGACACTTTGCTACAATGTAAAGTAGTGAGTGTACAGCCTGTATAACAGTGTAAATTTGCTGTCCCCTCAAAATAACTCAACACACAGCCATTAATGTCTAAACCGCTGGCCACAAAAGTGAGTACACCCCTAAGTGAAAATGTACAAATTGGACCCAAAGTGTCAATATTTTGTGTGGCCACCATTATTTACCAGCACTGCCTTAACCCTCTTGGGCATGGAGTTCACCAGAGCTTCACAGGTTGCCACCGGAGTCCTCTTCCACGGTGGATGTTAGAGACCTTGCCATCTCCACCTTCCATTTGAGGATGCCCCACAGATGCTCAATAGAGTTTAGGTCTGGAGTCATGCTTGGCCAGTCCATCACCTTTACCCTCAGCTTCTTTAGCAAGGCAGTCGTCTTGGAGGTGTTTTTGGGGTCGTTACCATGATGTAATACTTCACTGCGGCCCAGTATCCGAAGGGAGGGGATCATGCTCTGCTCATTCATGGTTCCCTCAATGAACTGTAGCTCCCCAGTGCCGACATCACTCATGCAGCCCCAGACCATGACACTCCCACTACCATGCTTGACTGTAGGCAAGACACACTTGCCTTTGTACTCCTCACCCATTGCCATCACACATGCTTGACACCATCTGAACCAAATAAGTTTATCTTGGTCTCATCAGACCACAGGACATGGTTCCAGTAATCCATGTCCTTAGTCTGCTTGTCTTCAGCAATCTGTTTGCAGGCTTTCTTGTGCATCATCTTTAGAAGAGGCTTCCTTCTGGGACGACAGCCATGCAGACCAATTTGATGCAGTGTGTGGCGTATGGTCTGAGCACTGACAGGCTAACCCCCACCCCTTCAACCTCTGCAGCAATGCTGGCAGCACTCATACGTCTATTTCCCAAACACAACCTCTGGATATGACGCTGAGCATGTGCACTCAACTTCTTTGGTCGACCATGTTCTGAGTGAAACCTGTCCTGTTAAACCGCTGTATGGTCTTGGCCACCGTGCTCCAGCTTCGTTTCAGGGTCTTGGCAATCTTCTTATAGCCTACGCCATCTTTATGTAGAGCAACAATTCTTTTATTCAGATCCTCAGAGAGTTCTTTGCCATGAGGTGCCATGTTGAACTTCCAGTGACCAGTATGAGAGAGTGAGAGCGATAAAACCAATGTAACACACCTGCTCCCCATTCACACCTGAGACCTTGTAACACTAATGAGTCACATGACACCGGGGAGAGAATTTTGGACATTTTCACTTAGGGGTGTACTCACTTTTGTGGCCAGCGGTTTAGACATTAATGGCTGTGTGTTGAGTTATTTTGAGGGGACAGCAAATTTACACTGTTACACAAGCTGTACACTCACTACTTTACATTGTAGCAAAGTGTCATTTCTTCAGTGTTGTCACATGAGAAGATATTTACAAAAATGTGGGGGTTGTACTCACTTATATATAAATTCAGCTTTGTTATAAAATACATTTATAATGCATTATATATATATATATATATATATATATATATATATATATATATATATATATATATATATATATATATATATATATATATATATATGTATAATATAATATATATAAGGCTTTGAGTAAAGTGTTCTATTCTTATTCTTATTACTGTAATGTTAAAAGGGGGGAAATGTGCTTAATTGTCATGAAAATGTCATAATGCGGAGCTTCATCTTAACAGCCTGTGCTTTGTGCTTTTCTAGAGTTGGCAGTGTTCTGCATAGGTGTGTTGGTCATTCTCTGGATGGCGCAGCTCTTCTGTGGAGCTTCTTTAGAATTCACTCCGCTGTTGAAGGCTCTTCTGCTGTCCAGCTACGGCAAAGTGCTGTTAATTCCAGCTGTCATCTGGGAGCACGATTTCTCCCCGCTCTGCTTCAGCCTCATACGACTGTTTGTTCTGACCTCCAATTCACAAGCCATCAGAGGTAAACATCAACAAACACTTATTTTTATGGAATACATACACGTTTAACACACTCATTGACAGCATAAGATAAGCACACACTCTCTTTTATTCATGTAAACACCCAGAGGCAAATTGAAACCCTCACACTTTCTATCCTCGCATTTTCCGTTTCCCACACACATGCGTTCACACAGAGGGTTATATTGTTTAGAGTGGGCCGTTGTTTGCGCAAGGTCCTGGAGGTACAGGTCACTCCCATTAGTTCCTGTAGTTTGAACAGATGTTTCACCAACACTATTGTAGAGATCTCAAACGTAGCAGTATATTGGTTCCAAATTAAAGCTAAATGTTTAAAAAAGAAACAAGATTTTCTATAGTATTTTTTATTTTGATTCATTTTGGCACCCGAGTGACTGGAAACCAAGACGTTAAATATTAATAATAATAAAAAAAACACTATAAATGTAGTCCGCTTGTGTGCTAAATTTTTCTAAATCTACATGATAGCTATCCAAAATCATTCATGTATGGGCGGATGTTGGTGTTCTTTAGCAAATTTGGACACTTCTAAAAGATGCGCTGCTTGCATTAAATGTATTGTGTAGTATTGTGGAGTTATTTCAACTGCTTGCTATTCTTGTCATGGTGCAACCAACATGCAGGGGGGGGGGGGGGGGGGGAAACATAAAACATATAATGACATTATTCAGAGGGAACCTGACAAATAGTCATGAGGTTTTCTTTTCAAAGTCATTAAGTGTCTGAAAATACCATATAATTTGACCTTTTTATGACTGGATAAGGTTAGACCAAGTTGTAAACGATGTTGTTATTGTTAAAGGGTTAGTTCACCCAAAAATGAAAATTCAAGTACTCACTCTCATGTCATTCCACACCCGTAAGACCTTCGTTCATCTTCGGAACACAAATTAAGATATTTTTTGATGAAATCCGAGAGGTATATGACTCCTTAATAGACAGCAATTTAACAACCACTGTCAAGGTCCAGAAAGGTACTAAAAACATCATTTTAAATAGACCAAGTGACTGCAGTAGTTCAACATTGATGTTATGAAGCGACGAGAATACTTTTTGTGTGCAAAAACAAAAATAACAACTTTATTCAACAATTTTTCCTCTTCTCTGTAAGTCTGTTACGCAGTTGGCGCACTGACAGGGAAGAGGAAAAATTGTTGAATAAAGTTGTTATTTTTGTTTTGTTTTTGCGCACAAAAAGTATTCTCGTCACTTAATAAAATTAAGGTTGAACCACTGCAGTCACTTGGTCTATTTTAATGATGTTTTTAGTACCTTTCTGGACCTTGACAGTGGTTGTTAAATTGCTGTCTATTGAGGAGTCATATACCTCTCGGATTTCATCAAAAATATCTTAATTTGTGTTCCAAAGATGAACGAAGTTCTTATGGGTGTAGAATGACATGAGAGTGAGTACTTAATGACAGAATTTTCAACTTTGGGTGAACTAACCCTTTAACTAAAACCTATTAAAATGGTTTTCATTAATTAAAATACAGCTGAAATAAAATAAAATATTAATTTAAAACTTAAAAAAAAAAAAAAAGCTCAAAGGAAAATGTGAAATATTGCATGGTAACTAATTGAAATAAACTTAGGTTGATGTAGTAAAAATATTAAAGGATTAGTTCACTTCAGAATTAAAACTGCCTGATAATTTACTCATCCAAGATGTTCATGTCTTTCTTTCTTCAGTCAAAAAGAAATTAAGGTGTTTGAGGAAAACATTCCAGGATTTTTCTCCATATAGTGGACTTCACTGGGGTACAATGGGTTTAAGGTCAAAAATGCAGTTTAAATGCAGCTTCAAAGTGTTCTACCCGATCCCAGATGAGGAATAAGGGTCTTATCTAGCGAAAAGATCTGTCATTTTCTAACAAAAATGTAATAATTTATTTACTTTTTAACCATAAATGCTCATCTTGCACTGCTCTGCGATGCGCCACGCATTACGTAATAACGTTAGAAAGGTCACGCGTGACATAGGTGGAAGTACCGATCCAATGTTTACTAAGCAAATGTGCAAAGACCAAGTCAAACGCCCTTTACAAAAAAAGGTAAAACAATGATGTCGGACGATTTTGAAGTTGGAGGAGAAAATGAGATGGAGTTTTTCGCCCTACCACAGTACTTCTGCCTACGTCACTTTCCAACGTGGTTACGTAATGCGTGGCGCATCACAGAGCTAGTGCAAGATGAGCATTTGTGGATAAAAAGTAATTTTCTTTTTTTTTTTTTTTTAAGAAAATGATCGTTCGTTTTGCTAAATAAGACCCTTATGCCTTGTCTGGGATCGTGTAGATCACTTTGAAGTCCACTATATGGAGAAAAATCCTGGAATGTTTTCCTCAAAAACCTTAATTTCTTTTTGACAGAAGAAAGAAGAACATAAACATCTTTTTGGGGTGAGTGGGGGTGAGTAAATTATTAGGAAACATTAATTCTGAAGTGAACTAATCCTTTCAAATCTAAAACATAAATATACAGCTAAACAGAATTTTTTAAAAACTGTTCAAATATCAATTAATACTCTAGAGTACACTGTAAAAAATTTGAAATTGTAAATAAAACTGAATTCAGTGTGATTCTTTCCATTACTTAGAAATTGCTAGTAATTTCCACAAATAATTACAGTGAAAATTATTTTAAATTCTACACCATTTTTTTTTTCAGTGTACATAAATGATACTAAAATAGCACTGCTCATTTACAGTGGGTACGGAAAGTATTCAGAATTTTTCACTCTTTGTTATATTGCAGCCATTTGCTAAAATCATTTAAGTTCATTTTTTTCCTCATTAATGTACACACAGCACCCCATATTGACAGAAAAACACAGAATTGTTGACATTTTTGCAGATTTATTAAAAAAGAAAAACTGAAATATCACATGGTCCTAAGTATTCAGACCCTTTGCTGTGACACTCATATATTTAAGTCAGGTGCTGTCCATTTCTTCTGATCATCCTTGAGATGGTTCTACACCTTCATTTGAGTCCAGCTGTGTTTGATTATACTGATTGGACTTGATTAGGAAAGCCACACACCTGTCTATATAAGACCTTACAGCTCACAGTGCATGTCAGAGCAAATGAGAATCATGAGGTCAAAGGAACTGCCTGAAGAGCTCAGAGACAGAATTGTGACTAAGATCAAACTCCAAGGAACTTTATGGTTACACCAAATGACATTTGAACAGTCAATTTAAACTATAAATTATATTATAAATATTATTTTCCAAACCATATCAAACCAACATGAATAATACTAACAGAGCATATTTAAAAACTTGGTACATGTTTTAAACTATATTTTGAAAAATACATCTCCATTTTAATCAGTATTCCTTATCTTCCAGTGATTCTGAACTGCAGTCGGCGTCTGTCTCTCCTGGCGGTGTGTGGCGGCTTGCTGTTGGAGATGTGGGTTGCCCAGACTTTAAAAACACTGCAAGTCTGTTCACAAGACTATCTGTCAATGCTCTAGATTATGAGGACTTGACTCCAGGAGTCTGAAACCTCAGGATTGTCTCAAACCTTTGAACGTATCAAACAGTCCTTTCTAAAATTAAATGGATTCTCTATGAATTGATGCAAAACTATTTTCAGGAATGATTCAAGACCTCCTTGCGGTCAGTGAGACAGAAAGTTTGATTTATGAAACTGTTTACCTCAGATGTGGATGTAGAGACATGCTTGTCATTACTTCAGAGATGTTGTTTGAGCAAGATGTTTTGTACAAAGGAATTTATTGTGAAACTAAATGAGGTCATAGAGAGCAAATTGTTCATCTTTACTATGGTTACCACATGGTTATGAGGTTTTCCATGCATATATGTCTGGTGTTTACTAAGCTAACCCCTTTTAAGACCAGTAACTTGTCTTCACTTGAGAATTCTCCTCATACACAGGAACTAGTTTGGGTCTATATAGGCAGAAAAAGAGCAGGCCTGCAGTTTTCACGGAATCCTGTATGTTTATAAAGACTTTGAAGGCACAGCTTCACATTCCTGAGGTCATTTGTCAAATTCCTCAATTAGCTCTACTGAGAGAAGATGTTAACTCAAATATACTACAGATGGCCGTGGACCTGTGTCGACATGATGCGTTCAAGTATTGTAATGATCTGAATGTCTGTTTTATATTGGCTGTTTTATGTATGGACTTCAAAAACATAGACTTGTGTAATTTATCTCTGTTACATAAATGTGAAGTGTCGACTTTTGGTATGAACTTGTGCAATTTGTTCTGAACAAACTCAGGGAATGATTCTTGCACTTCTTTGAACTCAGCTTAATGTTTTGTAACGGTTTAGTGTTTTTGAGGCAGTGCTGAGGGGGATTGTGGGTATTAAAGAGTAAGTTTTAAAAAAAAAATACAGTGTGTATTTGCTTCAAAATTGGTGCCCTAAAATAGTTTACCACTTAGTTATTTTAGTATTATTAAATACTGTGTAAAAACATGGTAATTTTCTGGCAGCAGGGGAAAATGTCTCATTAAAAACAAAAAAATACTGTCAGAAAATAAACAGACATACTTTTTTTTCTGTTTTTAAACAGACATTTCTGGTGCCCCTACTGCCAGAAAATTTCAAATGCTTTTTTGTTTTTTCTTTACGGGGTAGATAGAATTTTTTCAGTGTATGTTTAATTCACACTGCATATTTTGTCATCTGAAGATTGTTATGACTAAACACAGGTCAGTGTGGAATGTCCACAAGTCAGAACAGCTTTTAAATATCTACGTCATAACAATCATACTGTGGTATTTTGTTGTACTACCTGTCATAGGGTGCAGTTCTGCGTTGGTAAAGGTCTGAAGGATCTCTGTGTGTCCGCTTCACAGATCAGTATTGTTTAAGAGTAAAATGGCATGCTAAATAAGTCCTGAAATGAAGTTATCCAATAAGTAGAGAATGCACGATTGGGCTCCACTCAAATTTCAAGTCAATTACTTTAAGTCATTCTTTGAATACTTTTTGTTTTTCAGATGCTATCTGGGTACATTTCACAAAAATTCCACATCATTTTCAGTATTGAGTACACATAAGAAAAGTTAAAATATGGCTGCATCCAATCCCACTAATATAATTTTTTTTTTTTTTTAAATGCATAGTTCCATTTCTGAATGATGATTGGTCAATACAGCATTCCAGTCATGCTAGAATACACATGCAAATGATGTAACAGAGTCAGTCTTCCTATTACATTCCTAAATTACTTTATGTATTTTAATAAATTCCATATATATATATATATATATATATATATATATATATATATATATATATATATATATACAGTACAGTCCAAAAGTTTGGAACCACTAAGATTTTTAATGTTTTTAAAAGAAGTTTCGTCTGCTCACCAAGGCTACATTTATTTAATTAAAAATACAGTAAAAAACAGTAATATTGTGAAATATTATTACAATTTAAAATAACTGTGTACTATTTAAATATATTTGACAAAGTAATTTATTCCTGTGATGCAAAGCTGAATTTTCAGCATCGTTACTCCAGTCTTCAGTGTCACATGATCCTTCAGAAATCATTCTAATATGCTGATTTGCTGCTTATTTATTAAGAGGCTCACTTAATTTTTTTTAAAAAGTGTTTAAAAATTTAAAATAAATGACAAGTTACATATATATTAAGATGTATATTTTTGTATGCAATAATATACATTTTAACCTAAATGCTTTTTTTCATTAAAAAACAAAACAAAAAAAAACCCACCTTTATAAATCTAGCACATAATTCAGCATATATATAAGTTTACTTTATTTCAGGGGGGAAAAAAATTCTTAATGTTTTAGGGTGTGTATATATATATATATATGTGTGTATATATCTTGTGTATTCAAAAATCTCACTGGATTATTACAATTAATGGCAAAATGAATGTTTGGAAATGTGAACTGATATTTCCTATTGACACACTACAGCAAAATATATAAATAACTGTCTTAAAACCTTTTTTGGGGGGTGAAAATACTGACGTGCCTAAAACTTTTGCACAGTACTGTGTGTATATATATACAAACCCAAAAAAGTTGGGACACTGTACAAATTGTGAATAAAAACAGAATGCAATGATGTGGAAGTTTCAAATTTCGATATTTTATTCAGAATACAACATAGATGACATATCAAATGTTTAAAATGAGAAAATGTATCATTTTAAGGGAAAAATAAGTTGATTTTAAATTTCATGGCATCAACACATCTCAAAAAAGTTGGGACAAGGCCATGTTTACCACTGTGTGGCATCCCCTCTTCTTTTTATAACAGTCTGCAAACGTCTGGGGACTGAGGAGACAAGTTGCTCAAGTTTAGGAATAGGAATGTTATCCCATTCTAGTCTAATACAGGCTTCTAGTTGCTCAACTATCTTAGGTCTTCTTTGTCGCATCTTCCTCTTTATGATGCGCCAAATGTTTTCTATGGGTGAAAGATCTGGGCTGCAGGCTGGCCATTTCAGCACCCGGATCCTTCTTCTACGCAGCCATGATGTTGTAATTGATGCAGTATGTGGTCTGGCATTGTCATGTTGGAAAATGCAAGGTCTTCCCTGAAAGAGACGACGTCTGGATGGGAGCATATGTTGTTCTAGAACTTGGATATACCTTTCAGCATTGATGGTGCCTTTCCAGATGTGTAAGCTGCCCATGCCACACGCACTCATGCAACCCCATACCATCAGAGATGCAGCTTCTGAACTGAGCGCTGATAACAACTTGGGTTGTCCTTGTCCTCTTTAGTCCGGATGACATGGCGTCCCAGTTTTCCAAAAAGAACTTCAAATTTTGATTCGTCTGACCACAGAACAGTTTTCCACTTTGCCACAGTCCATTTGAAAGCCTTGGCCCAGAGAAAACGCCTGCGCTTCTGGATCATGTTTAGATATGGCTTCTTTTTTGACCTATAGAGTTTTAGCCGGCAACGGCGAATGGCACGGTGGATTGTGTTCACCGACAATGTTTTCTGGAAGTATTCCTGAGCCCATGTTGTGATTTCCATTACAGTAGCATTCCTGTATGTGATGCAGTGTCATCTAAGGGCTCGAAGATCACGGGCATCCAGTATGGTTTTCCGGCCTTGACCCTTACGCACAGAGATTGTTCCAGATTCTCTGAATCTTTGGATGATATTATGCACTGTAGATGATGATAACTTCAAACTCTTTGCAATTTTTCTCTGAGAAACTCCTTTCTAATATTGCTCCACTATTTTTCGCTGCAGCATTGGGGGAATTGGTGATCCTCTGCCCATCTTGACTTCTGAGAGACACTGCCACTCTGAGAGGCTCTTTTTATACCCAATCATGTTGCCAATTGACCTAATAAGTTGCAAATTGTTCCTCCAGCTGTTCCTTATATGTACATTTAACTTTTCCGGCCTCTTATTGCTACCTGTCCCAACTTTTTTGGAATGTGTAGCTCTCATGAAATCCAAAATGAGCCAATATTTGGCATGACATTTCAAAATGTCTCACTTTCAACATTTGATATGTTATCTATATTCTATTGTGAATAAAATATAAGTTTATGAGATCTGTAAATTATTGCATTTCTATTTTATTCACAATTTGTACAGTGTCCCAACTTTTTTGGAATCGGGTTTGTATATATAGCCTATATATGTACTAAAACTGAAATAAAATAAACTTTAACTTGAAAAAATAAAATAAAATAAAAATGTAATCTTTATTATTTTTCTTCAGCTTATGAGTTTGGAACAACATGAGGGTGGGTAAAAGATAACAGAATTTTCATTTTTGGGTGAACTAACCCTTTAACAAAAAAAAAGTTTTACATGGCTTCTTTACCATCTTCTCTGCTGCATGGGCAACACATACTTCCCTTGTTGCATTTTGAGCAGGAAAATCCCTGGTCAACGTGACGCGGACACATTCAATAAAGATTACGGTAATCCGACTCAATCTCCTGAACAGGTGCTTAGGCCCAAACTCGGAGGTGTGGATTTCCAATAAGAGATTTGGTGCACAGCAATAAAACACCCTCATATGGAAACAATGAAGACCAACATCTAGCCTCCCTTTAGCTTAATAATACTGTATAATTGTATCAGTATTGACACAATATCCTATTAAATGTACTGAGATATCAAGTTGAAGACAGTACAGTTACACCTGTGAGCAGTGGAATATCATAATATCCTCACTGGCCTGCAGCTGTGACTCACAGATGTTATTTATCTCCTCAATATTTGGCATGATCTTGTGACTTTTAATCCCATTGTCAGTTTGTTCCTGCCAGGTCAGGGCAAGGACTCAATGTTCTGCCCGTTAGTAATATGCCAATTAGAGCTGGACACAATTCAAACAGCAAATACATGTGGTGACCAGTGTCACTGTAGCATATAAAGCAGAGCATCTCTGGCTCTGTTCACAGACTAGCATAGTATACTAATAACTTACTATAGCTACAGCATATAGCCTGTGTTTATGATTACTGCATAAAGGCCTTGATGTTACATTGTGTTTTATTTATGTTTGTGCGGCTGTCATCCATGAGGGTCTGCTGCTTTACTTTCATTTTGTGTTTGTTTGTTTTTTTGATAATAAAGTGTGTTGAATGTCCTCTGGTTCCCTGAGCCTTAAACATTGTTACAAATTCTTTCTCAATATTGCATATCGCCTCCTATTTTTTAAGAAGTATTATGCTCATTTACAGGTTCATAATTTTGTTTTTGAGGTCTACTAGAATACATTTACATCATTTAAAGGTGCCATCGAATGTTTTTTTTTACAAGATGTAATCTTGTAAAAACTTACATCTTGTAAAAATCTTGTAGACTTACTTTAGATGTAAGTCTAAGGTGTCCCCTGAATGTGTCTGTGAAGTTTCAGCTCAAAATACCCCATAGATTTTTTTTAAATAAATTTTTTTAACTGCCTATTTTGGGGCATAATTAGAAATGAGCCGATTCAGGCTGTGGCCCCTTTAATTGCTCGCGCTCTCCGCCCCCTCCCGAGCTCTCGACTCTATCATTGCATAAACAAAGTCGGATTATGTGAGTATTGTATTTATTTGGATGTTTACATTTGATTCTGAATGAGTTTGATAGTGCTCCGTGGCTAACGGCTAATGCTACACTGTTGGAGAGATTTATAAAGAATGACGTTGTGTTTATGAATTATACAAACTGCAAGTGTTTAAAAATGAAAATAACGACGGCTCTTGTCTCCATGAATACAGTAAGAAACGATGGTAACTTTAACCACATTTAACAGTACATTAGCAACATGCTAATGAAACATTTAGAAAGACAGTTTACAAATATCACTAAAAATATCATGTAATCATGGATCATGTCAGTTATTATTGCTCCATCTGCCATTTTTCGCTGTTATTCTTGCTTGCTTACCTAGTCTGATGATTCAGTTGTGCACAGATCCAGACGTTAATACTGGCTGCCCTTGTGTAATGACTTGAACATGAGCTGGCATATGCAAATATTGGGGGCATACATATTAATGACCCCGACTGTTACGTGTGTGTAGTATAAATGTAATCATAATACATTCGCCATGTTGTCATTGTCATGTGACCTACCAGCATCAATTGCATCGCTTCACTGCCATTCACAAATCCTCTCCCGTGGCCTCATGGGATAGTAAATCCCCATCGTCCATCGTATGTGCACTTCAGAATCTTACCGGGTCATGCTGGTACTTTTTTTGCCTATTCTTTTATGAGTACTGTGAATTCAGACATTCTTCTTTTGTCACATACTATTTTTCGGCTACTATATAGTAGGAAAGTATGCGATTTTGGACACAGTGTCTCTTGGACATGTGACAACACACTACTAACACAACCAGGCATTGCCACTTTCTTCTGTACGCCTTGGAATTATTTAAATGAGGGATAATGTGACGTGTACATTTTTGTGGAACTTAAGTCTACAATGGACTCTTTTCAGGGAGTTCAGAAACAGTGCTTACTAGTATAGAGAATAACTCCCTTTGAAGTGACTGTGCTTTATAATTTTGCAGAACTTTTTCATCCTCAAACAGCAACATTACACACTAAAGAAAGTATAAAATGTATATATATATATATATATATATATATATATATATATATATATATATATATATAAAGCATAATAGGATCCCTTTAAATATAAGTAGTTCCCATTTTATATTAAGTGTCTTTAACTATTATGTAATAACATTTAAATTAATCATTTGATACAATTAAGTTATAGAGTACCTCAGAGATGACGTGTTTTTGTATGCAAAACCCAGAAGCGAGTTAGCATTTTAGGACTTTCAGTTCTGTCACCCTAAAGTCTATGGGTTGTTTGAATGGGTTTTTGCTAAATCGCCTGAAATAAGGTCTGTGGTTAACAAAGCCTCTAAATACTTTCAGGTTTTGATCTATGACATAAAACACACCAGTTATAAACCAATTGTGATTTTTTTAAACCTTTATTGTGTCTTAAAAATGGCGGTTGCTAACAAGTTGCTAAAAGGGACTACTTCCTTTGGCTGGGACTTTAGATGTCATCATGACAAACAGGACATTTGGACAGCATTTCTCATAAAAAAGTAGATAAGTATTCATATACAGTGCAGATCATAATCAGCGAGCATGTTTTTCAATAAAGTTGTTTTTTAAATAAAGTTTGAGGAAGCTTGGAGTTGCTGACATTGATCTGCGACCATGGTGTGCTGTAGTCCGTTTATAGCCTACTGTTTGCTTTTTATATCTGATATAAATGTTGTGTTAACTTGTAAAGATTATCTTGATAGACAAAATGTGTAAGTGTCATAACCCTTTGTTAAACACAGTGCTTATTTTTTGCGTTTTTCCAAAAGTCTATGTGAAAAATGCATAGGATTTCGATCGTGCGCCGCTAACTTCTGGGTTGGCCTACAAAAACATGTCATCTCTGAGGTACTCTATTGTGTACATACAAGTTTTTACTTTGTACTTATATTTAAAACAATACCTGCATGTAATTACAGCTGTAATTAATTAATTACACAGTTATTACTGTGTAATTATACTGTATTTACATAATTTACTATAATTACACAGTTGACCCTTCCCTTACTCCTATATATATATATATATATATATATATATATTTATTTATTTTTTTTAATGAAATGAAAAAGGATATGGAAAGTTGAATAGAGTACATTGCATTATTGGAGATGATATTCCATACAGTAAGCTAATGTTCAATATGTAGGTCAACCTGAAAATCTATGCATACATATTTGCATACTGTGCTGCATACTATATATTGAAGTATAGTCATAATGAGTACAATATACACAATATGCACGTTTCCAGATATAAATCACCTAAACTAATTTTGTCAAAGCAGTATAAAAGTACTCTATCCCACAATGCAATGCACTCAATCTGACCTTCCATTTCCAGTGTGATGGATGAAACTATAGATCAGCTGCAATTTTTGCAAATTAAACAAGATAACTGGACAACTGAATTAAGCAGTCTGAAACTTTTATTGCGGGGTTGTCTATTTTTTCCACTTATTAACTATATAAATATATTTATATATAGTACTTTTGTACTGTGTAGAACATTGTAAAGTGATAGAAAAGTAGCGACAAAAACGCTCAAGGACCATACATTATTATATTTATTTTATATAGCTGTATTTATTTTATATATTGATATTCCTGTATCAATTATCAATTCAAACACATCTGACAACTTTGCAAAACATACAAGAACATGAACTGACCAGAAACATCAAACAGACAAAAGCCATCTAACAGAATAATGTACCATCTTTGTATACAAAACAGCTGCAGAAATCATTTCACAACCAACCACAGAGATCAAACAGGCCTAAAATTACTTTTACTGACTCCTATGCAAATTACGAAATCCGAGCGGAAATTTCCGAGCAGGATCACAGCAATAAATCACCACAGGGTAGAAGATAATGAGGCGGGTGGCGAGGAGACATTTTCAGGGTGGAACGTTCTGCTGTTAATTAGAGGGACTGAAATGGATGCATGGATGTAGATATGAAATTATATGATAAGAGAGGGCCAAAAATGGCAAAAACACCTGGATTCAAAGCCGAGGTGCGTCAAGGCACGATGTGTGAAGTTCAGTGCTGCTTTTGGTCAAAGCACCTAAAGCCTTGTGGTTGCATAACAAGATCCTTTTTTTTTTTTTTTCTCTCAAAATTGAACCAAATAAGGTTATAAATTGGAAGAGTGTTAAAATTGAATCAGAAATGCTGGGAATTTTAAAAAGCGGCGTGATTGTGTCTGCTGGTGCGAGAAAAAACATTTCAGAGCTCAAACACACAAGAGGTAGAACAAATTCTCTCTCTGCTGATATTAATATTCTTGTAGATGAAACATCTCTGAAGATTGTCAGTTCTCAGTCAGAATTAGATGATCCATCATGATGCACCTTTTGAATTCCAGGCATTCGATTCACCAACACGTCAAGAAAATGCTTACATTATGGCATGCTGTGATAACATTCACAATATGCATACACTGCTTTTGTTTTTGGTTGCTTGATGGCCATATGTACTTGCAAAGTTTATTATCTCACATTTTGAATACAGGTGACCTCATGTGCATCACTTGACATTTGAGCAAAGACACATGATGATTCTCCCATGATATGCACTGAGAGGAATTTCAAGTGCAATGGAAGACTGAATCCAAGCAGCAATTATAAGGAAATAAATAAAACATCTACAATACATGATCTAGCATAGGTTTACATAAGGTAGGAAGGAAATGTTATGGAGCTGGTTATCGATTTACTTACACAGTATATAGATATGTTCATAATGAGTTACACATAATACAATAAGAAAACTGGAACATTGAGTTTTGTTTTGGTGATGCTGTCACAAGCTCTTTGTGCTGGTTATACCCTGGATTACATGTCAGCGAAGAATAGGTAGCATTTCCAGCATATTCAGAATTGATATTTTCAATAAAAACAAACCCCTGTTTCCTGTAAGCACCCAGCGAGCGACCGCTCAGCGAGAAATAAGACTTTTATAAATCCAGAGGGGTGAAGCGTCAAAATGTCTTTAAATTCACCAACATAAATTTAAGCATGATTTACTGTAAACATCATTATGAAATGATATGCTTCTGCCCTTATAAAAATGATCTTATAAAATTTCCGATGTTGATTAAATCAGGAGAAAAAAAAAAAAATACTATATTATACAATAAATAATAATCCTCATTTATATTTCCTATAGAAAGAGTCTGCTGTAAAACTAAACAATGCCAGCAAACTAAATTATGGCACAGCTTGTTTTCATTAACGAAAAAAAAAAGTCAAGCATTTTATATTGTGATATGGAACGAGTCATGTATCCAGCTGTCCTTGGATGTCCCGTTTTTAGGAGATGTATCATTTCCATCTGGCGTTTCGGTTGGCGTCATACCGGATTCAGTATAATATTCCTCATCTTCATCGAAATAGCCGTTCTCCATTCCATACGGTCCATCTGCACTGGACACAGCGGAGAGGTCCTGGCAGCTGCCTTTGTACTCCTGGATGGACTCGTGAAGGGACCAGAGCTGACAGAGCAGGGACATGTCCTGCTGCCGCAAACCCACCTGCGCAAACACAAACTGTAATGAGTACATACAGAAAGATCAAAGAGACAACAAATTGCATACTAGAACAAACATTTACTTTGAAATCTACCTGTGGTATTTAGCAAAGTCATATAATGTATATTTTGTGCTTGCATTCCTAGCCTAATGTTCCTCAGGTTTACCTTTGTTCTGACATTGTAATGGTTTGTAATCTTTTCTCAGTGATAGTTCAAAGTGTTACAGCAAAAGGTAAAGCAATACACTTAAAAATGGCCGAAGGACCCAAAACAGAACCTGTTGTTTTTAAGTAACATGTCGAAATCGAACATTTCTAGGCATCACAGATAAAAAAATATCCACATTTAACACATTAATATCCATATTTAATGAGTAAAATATCTAGCTTCCGTAAGACCACCTTCCGTATTCAACTTACAAAAAAAGCCTAAATGACGTCGCATCAGTTACGCTTTTTTTGGCAAGTTGAATACGGAAGGCGTAGGACATTTAGCCTAGATATTTTACTTTATAACTTGTTACATATGGATATTTTTCTTACGAAAATGCATTGCTTTGCTTCAGAAGGCCTTTATTAACCCCCCGGAGCCGTGTGGAGTACATTTATGATATATGGATGCACTTTCTTCAGCTTCAAATCAGCATCAGGATGATTAATATAACTCCAATTTTTATTCGCCTGAGAGAAGAAAGTCATATAGCTACACCCAGGATGGCTTGAGGGTGAGTAAAACATGGGGTAATTTTCATTTGAAAAACATTTACATAACATTTTTGTTCATCACAGGTGCTTTTTAAACATTCAAACTGAACATTTTTAGTCATCACAGACTAGTTCTTAATGAACAATCAAACATTTGAATTGAACATTGTTGGATATCAAGAAAGTGTTCAAATCATTCAAATCAAACATTATGGTCTTGTCTAAAAAGAATGCTTTGAACAAGACCGTAATGTTCGATTAGAACACTTTTGTGTTAACCAACAATGTTAAATTCTAATGTTCGGTTCGTAACTTGATGCCCAAAAACACCTTGTTTTTTTTTTTTTTAATGTTTTAAACATTCCTGTAAATTCCCAACAACAGCATGTTCGATTTGCATGTTCCGAATGTGCCTGTGATGAACAAGTAACTTTGGTTTGTACGTTTTTATCTTCCCTCTGGTGGCCAAATATGTTCGAAATCGAATATGTTCGAATATACGATTCGAATGGTCGGAACTAGTCTGTGATGTTCAAAGCATTCGAAGCAAACCTTTTTAGGCATCGCAGAAAAGTTCCGAACAATTTTGGGCATCAGATGGAAGTTAACTTACAAACCAAAGTTATTTGTTCATCACAGAACATGCAAATCAAACATAGGTAGGAATTTACAGGAGTGTTCAAAACATTCAAATAAAAAAAAGGTTAAAAAAGTGGTGTTCAAAACATCGGAAGCGAAGATTTTTGGGCATCACAGTAGTTACGAACCGAACATGTGTGTTCAACAAAGGCATTATCGGAACATTTCAATCAAACACGGTTGGGAATCACAGGCTGTTCAAAACATTCAAATCTTCATTTTTTTTTTTTCAGAGTCATTTGAAGCGAACATTCTTTTTGGCATCACAGGCATTTAAATCATTTCTATCGATCATTTTTGGGCATCACAAGCAGGTTTCAAATGTACGATCCAATCATTCGAATCGAACATTGTTGGAAATTCGTGTTCAAACCACTATAACATTTAGAGGATTTGAGGATCAAGGTCAAGTTCAAAGCATTCTAAGAATTTTTTTTTTTTTTTTTTGGCAATCACTGACTAGTTTCTATTCGAACATTCGCTTTCAAATATTTCGAAATGAACAAGTTCTTAAACGAACTTTTAAATCCATTAACGTTCCAAAAAATGTTCTATTGGCTCCTATGATGTCAAAACATGTTGTTCTCGAGTCGTTCGGAAGCTCACTTTGAGACACAAGCACTGACAAGTTAAATGAACGCCTGCAGTCAGGAGAACAGCTGTTGCCTACTATTCTGTACCCCCTTACCATCTCTTTTCTGAGCAAAGCCAGGGCGGCATCCAGGTTTGCTGGTTTATTCGCCAGCAGACTGTCCGTGTTATTCCGTCCTCGGCTCAAGTCATCCTGAATCATGGTCTTCTTCACATACATCCTCTCCATCTCTCTCCACGACCCGCCGCTGGAGTTGAGCAGTCCGCTCAGGCTCTTGGGCAGCGGCGGTAGACCCTCAATACAGGCCAGCATGCCGCCCGCTGCTCCATTCCCAACCTTACCATTCATACTAACATTCACAAATAACACGCTCTGCTTACAGACGAGAGTACAGTAACGGCATGTGATAATTTTCTTAAAGACCTTTACACTCCAACGTCGAAAAACCCATGTAACAGCCACCGCTCCGAACAACACCTATAATCTCTAGGCTAGAACTCGCACTTCCTGTCGTTTTAAAGAGACCCAGAGCAGACTGGGCGTGGCCGCCAATGACGGACAGGAAGGTCATTGAATATTCATGAGAATTAAGTTCTGATTTAATCTTTTCTTCTGATCAAAGCACAGCCAGAGCTATTATGCCGTAACCTACATTTTAATCGCATGTATATTATTTAGATTTGCTACTGACCTGTTTTTTAAAAAAAAAAAAATAACAATAATGATACATAATAAAAAATTGTAATCTGTTCCCAAAACACTATATACACAATACTTCTATATTATATTCACTTTATGAAGTGTTAAAAAATAAACACTTTTATAAATACAAATGTGTTGCATGTATGCTGTTATATTCCAATTAAGCACTGAAATTTTGATTAATTTGATTAAATCACAGTCCTCTAATGGCAGCTCAGACCTTGGCTTGAAGAACACATGGGCAGGAAATGGCCAGGATGAATTGACTCAGGGTGAGGTCACGGCCGGAATCCCGACACGGAACAAAGGTGTCAGTAGCGGGCAGATGGTGACCACGATCAGCCACGGATCCACCCCTCTGACACAACACACCCAGCTGCAGCTGAACACAAAGCATTGACATGAGGCCATTACAAAGACAGCATGTGCACACAGACACACAAAGACAGCTCAGATGCTGCTAAACTTCCCTGACTCCTTTAACATCCAATGAACTGAATATACAAAGTAACTAAATAACTGAAATCCCCAATCTGGCTGAAACTGTTATCTGTGTGTGAGATTCCTGAGAACAGTGAGTTGCAAAAAGATCTGACCACAAGGATATTTTGTCATGTTGTAAAAAACAATGTGGACCCAAACAATTCCAAAGTATCCATTCTTTATCGGTTCTTGTGTCATTTCTTTGTTCTGTACCACATGTTGTCCACATGAAGTGCCTTACTATTAATGTTATCATTATTCATTATTCAGTATCGCCAACACTGAGCCGGCATTTGAATGTAAATACGGAAGAGGAAAAACTGTTAAAGGTGCCCTAGAATTAAAAATTGAATTTACCTTGGCATAGTTGAATAACAAGAGTTCAGTACATGGAAATGACATACAGTGAGTCTCAAACACCATTGTTTCCTCCTTCTTATATAAATCTCATTTGTTTAAAAGACCTCCGAAGAACAGGCGAATCTCAACATAATACTGACTGTTACGTAACAGTCGGGGTGTACGCCCCCAATATTTGCATATGCCAGCCCATGTTCCCAACATTATGAAAGGCATTAGACAAGGGCAGCCAGTAACGTCTGGATCTGTGCACAGCTGAATCATCAGACTAGGTAAGCAAGCAAGAACAACAGCGAAAAATGGCAGATAGAGCAATAATAACTGACATGATCCATGATATCATGATATTTTTAGTGATATTTGTAAATTGTCTTTCTAAATGCTTCGTTAGCATGTTGCTAATGTAGGCTACTGTTGGTTAAAGTTACCATCGTTTATTACTGTATTCACGGAGACAAGAGCCGTCGCTATTTTCATTTTTAAACACTTGCAGTCTGTATAATTCATAAACAACTTCATTCTTTATAAATCTCTCCAACAGTGTGTAATGTTAGCTTTAGCCACGGAGTACTATCAAACTCATTCAGAATCAAATATAAACACCCAAATAAATACTATACTCACATGACCCGAAGCATGCATGCAGCATACATGATGAACATCTTGTAAAGATTCATTTGAGGGTTATATTAGCTGTGTGAACTTTGTAAATGCACTGTATTATAGAGTCGCAAGCTCGATGGGCAGGGAGCATGAGATTTAAAGGGCCAGCAGCCCATGAATCTGTGCATAGTTAATGATGCCCCAAAATAGGCAGTTAAATAATTTAATTTAAAAAAATCTATGGGGTATTTTGAGCTGAAACTTCACAGACACATTCAGGGGACACCTTAGACTTATATTACATCTTGTAAAAAAAACGTTCGATGGAACCTTTAAATAAAGTCGTTATTTTTGTTTTGTTTTTGAGCACAAAAAGTATTTGTCGCTTCATAACATTAAGGTTGAACCAACGCAGTCAAGTTTACTATTTTAACAATGTTTTTACTACTTTTCTGGACCTTGAATGCGGTAATTTCGTTGCTTTCTATGGGAGATAAAAATTAATTAAGCTCCACCCCTTAGATCCACAGAGGTGGAGCTGGACAAGATGAAGCCACACCTATTCGGCTCTGCATTTATTTCTATCCTGTTAATTATTTATACAATGACATGTAATTGTAATTAATAAAGTAATTAATAGCTAATAAAGTGTCTGAGCTTGACCAGAGTTTATTTTGTAAGGGGCCGTTCACACAGAACACATTTTCGTATTTCACTGTGACGTTTTTCCATTGTTTTTCTATGCAAGTGCTCTAAATGTATGTGTTTGAAAGTTGCGCTCGCATCTTTTGCAGCATCTTGCGCATGACAGTTCTAAAAAAGCAGTGCTCAAGGTAAAGGTAGTCCAGCTTTTAAAAACCGTGTCTCTAAACCTTGAATTTTTATCATCTACCCTGCGTCTTGCGTTTTTGCATTCCACTATGCTATTTTTCCATTGTTTTTCTATGTAAACATGCGCCAGATGGATGTCTTTGACCATTGTGCTTGCATCTTTTGCAGCGTCTCACTCACACACGTCATTCTAAATTGCAATGCTGAAGTTAAAATTAGTGTTGTAAAATCGATTAATCGCATCTAACACAAGTTTGTAAATATATATGCAGTGTTGGGGTAACACATTACAAGTAATCAGATTACTTTTTTCAAGCAACTAGTAAAGTAACACAATACTTTTAAATTTACCTCAAAATTTCTGAGTTACTTTTTCAAATAAGTAATGCAAGTTTTCCCATTTATTGACTGACTCCTCATGTAAACATGATGGTTATTATAGACTAGTTCTAGACTAAATGTGAGCATACATCTACTCATTAACTTCTTCTGTATTCCAGAATGGCAGCACAGCTGAAAGTCTTGTTTGTTTGAACTGCGACCTCTACTGTACAGGTGTGAATTTGCATTTCCTTCAGCCTGAGGCTTATTCTTTTCACTTTTGGTGTGAATGGGCCTTTATATTTGCCAAAAATAGAACTTTTTTGTTGTTACAAAAAACAAACAGCCCAGTCCAGATGAGAAAAAGTAACACAAAAGTAACGTAACACATTACTTTCCATAAAAAGTAACTAAGTAACGCAATTAGTTACTTTTTTAGGGAGTAACGCAATATTGTAATGCATTACTTTTAAAGTAGCTTTCCCATATATATATATATATATATATATATATATATGTGTGTGTGTGTGTATATAAATATAAATAATTAAATAATAACTATGTATATATAAATACATGCACATACATGTATATATTTAAGAAAAAAAATATATTTATATATAAAATATTTATATTTATATGTAATATAAAATATATATAAATATGTATAATTATTTATACATGAATATATTTCTTAAATTTATATATGTATGTGCATGTATTTATATATAATTATTATACACAGAACACACACATATATTACGTAACACAGACTTTTATTTTGCAAACGATTAATCGCGATTAATCATTGTGCAGCCCTACTCATTCCGCTGCTTGTATCTTGCGTATTTTCCAAGTGTGGGTATCTGCAGATTGGAGTAATGGTTGTGAAAAAAGGTCTTTACAATTAGTCGCGAAAGCTGCCTGTTAGGGTGTGGGGTAATTTTGTGAATTGCCCCTAAGTCTTTATCCTATAAAAATACATCCTTAAATTAAAAACAAGTCTATAATTTTTTTAAATGGTACAGAGTTAAAAAGGTACCAGAATTGCCCATATGTAAAACTTGGAATAAATAAAACATAAATATGATTTATTATATATATATATATATATATATATATATATATATATATATATATATATAAAATCAATATATAATTTTATATATATAAAATTGATTTTATATATATATATATAAAATTGATTTTATATATATATATATAAAATCGAAAAACCATTTTTCACCATCTAGAGTGTTTTAAGAAGACAAAGGGATACCAAATTAATTAACTGAACATTTATTTAAACAACAAAGTTACCAAAGGAAACAGTCAAGCATAAATCAGGCACAATTTTGAGTTTAAAACACGATAGAAAATCCACTCAACATTTAACAAAATCAACACACAAACATTTAAAACCACTTAATAAACTTCTCAATTTTATATTAAAATAGAGTATAAATCAATATAAAACCATTTTTAAAACAAAGTCTGGCCCTAAATCGGCCAACAGTAAATTGTGCAAAGTTTTCACTCCCAACAGAGAATGATGCATTACCACCAGTTTGCCTTTATCAGAACCTGTAGTGCATGTTAGAACCGCATGCATACATTACGAATTACGTCACAGATGCCTGGAGCATGAAAACACTTAACAAATCACTGCGTCCTGCAGGTAAATCAATATGATGTGCTTGGGCCTATAAGTGAACCACGCCAAAAGTAACATCTGCGTGTTCTAGGTGTAACATTAGCGGCGTGACCTCATCATCAGGCATTGTTTCCTTCAAAGGTGGGTCGCTGGATATGAAACACAATACATCATGACTATTATTACATCACGAGGTGTTAACCTGCACACCTTGATATTCACATCTGGGTGGGGTTAATTTTTGAATGTGTTCATTACTCTAAGGCACAAAGTATATGTGAATTTTTTATGCAGAAGGTGGGACAAGCTCCGCCCCCACTCATGGGACAACCTGACAGAGCTGTTATCGATGACACCGAGATGAAAGCGACCTTGCAAAGCCTGATCCGGCAGAAAAGCTAAGCACATCTAAATCCCACAGCGGACAGCTAACACGTGCACAATTCAGTACTGCTGAATCAGCATGAACCGCGGACATCAACCCGCACAGGGACAGTGACGTCTCTTTAAACCACTCATTCAGTTTCAACTAAGCTGTCAATCAGTGCTGACCACGCCCAACAATCTTGCCAGGATGCAAATGCTCTCTTTTTACAAAAATGAGGTAGATTAAGCCAGTAATTAGATTAGTACAAAATGGCATGTTTTTTGAGCTACTGTTCTGCTAAAGACTTACTGTGACTGACATTGCATTGGAAGACAATTTCTCAGCATTATGACATAAAATAATCTTTCTATTTACAGCTATACCTGAGTTTTAAACAAAGGAATACCATAGAAAACACCTCTCATAGCTTTAGTAAAGCCCTATGGCCTACTACTTTATGTTTTGAAAGATTATGACAGACAGGAATCTAAATGTTGATTAATTGTCGACTCAGGTACTTTGATGTGGCACACAGGGCAGTGGACAGTGATTTGGACTGGAGGATTGTTTGCTTGCTGATCCCAGACTGCAGGCAGAACGGCGTCTCCGACCTCCTCTCTCTGCTGCACTGCGGACGTGGCAGACTCACCGGTTGTCCGCTGGAAGTAATCAAAGATATGTTCAGAGTTATGCTCTTCCCATGATCTTTTCTTGGCTCCTGAAGGCGTAGTCCCCGATGTCCGGGGGCTGCCAATGGATCTTGGGCTTGGAAAGTTGGATTCAGGCTTTCCAGAGCCTCCAAAGTGCTTGGACCCTGAAGTAGTTGAAGTATGTGAACTTCGGGGACTTCCAGTGTTTCGGAATCCTGAGCTTGCAGCATCTGACCCTAGTTCTTGGTTACTTCCGAAGAACTTAGAAATGTAACCTGGTGTGCTAGACTTTTGGGGGCTTCCAAAAGCTTTTGACTTTGAATCTGGGAATTCTGTTTTAGCACTGCTTCCAAAAATTTGGAGAGGTTTGAATCTGTAGATCCAGGCTTTGGCCCTGTGGTGGTGGATGAATGATGGTTATTGATCAGGCTTGTTTTCCCAAAAGGTTTTGCGTCTAAGGCACTAGATGAAGATGGTCCATTACATTTAGAAGGGTTTGCTGCCGTGGCTTCTGTGTCAGGCTTGGAGGAACTGGAAGCACTGGTTGCTCTCTCCGGAGATTTGAGGATTATGGCCTGGAAAAGATCTCGTACTGACCTCTGCTTGCCTCTTAAGTCATTGCCTTTGGAAATTCTCACAGGCGAGCCATTGACGTTGATAAAGACATTAGTGTTGCCAACAGACTTCTTGCGGGGAACATTCGATGCACCTGGGCCGACTCTTTTGAACAAGTTTGTCTCAAAGGGCCGTAGTCTCGGAAGAAGCGGAGAGTCAGGAGGAGAGACCAGAGGTTCGGGCTGAGCTTTGGGAGGACTCTGACTCTGCTTGTTTGTGGAAGTCTGCATGTTTCCTCCAAGAATAAACCCTCTCCCACTGAATGGAATGACATTTCTGATGTCTTGTGAGCCAGAGCCTGCAACAAAATACATATTTGATTGTCCAGAAATGAGTACAATGTGGCACTATCAAAACAATGCTCTTTGTTTGTTCAAGCAGCCTGACATAGCAACACTGGCTCAACCAATGGTAATAGTGGGTGGGACCATCTGTTAGTTTGACCAATTGCAGACAGCGGGAGTGTTAAGAAAACCTGAGGTGCGTTCCTGTCATGTAGGATTTACTGCAATTTCAAGATTCTGGCTTAAAAGCATTCATGTCTTGTAATTACAACTTTCAATTTTCTGAAGCTCCCACTTGTGCCACCTGACCTCTGCAACATCATGTGGAAACAATGAGTCAAAATACTTGTTTAATAATTCCTATAAGGAATTAAAGGAATAATTAAAGGGATAGTTCACCCAAAAAAAAAATTTCCATCATGTACTTACCCTCAAGTTGTTCCAAACCTGTATGAGTTTCTTTGTTCTGTTGAACACAAAAGAAGACATTTTGAAGAATGTCGGTAACCGAACAGTTGACATCCATAATATTTTTTTTCTTATTATGAAAGTCGAATGGCTACTGTCAACTGTTTGGTTATCGATATTCTTTAAAATATCTTCTTTTGTGTTCAACAGAACAAAGAAACTCATACAGGTTTGGAACGACTTGGGGGTATGATGGAAAATTTTTTGGGTGAACTATCCCTTTAAATCTCAGGCATAGTAAATTTTCTGCGTTCCGCTCCGTCTCACACACAGTTCAGCACTGCGCCCAGGCCTTTTAAAGTACACTCCGTGACCACGAGCGTGTATAGCGCACACTATCTAGTGGACTGCTCTTTTCAAGTGCTCAAATCACTTGCTGTTGAACACAAAAACTTGGCTGCACACGGACGGTGTGCGGACTGTACAAATGACAGAAAATGCACCACACCGACAGTCCACGAGGTGGAGTGGTAAATATACTTAAGGGAAATATACTTTTGGATTTAATACAAGAATAATCTGAAAAAAACAAAAAAAAAAAAACAGGAAGAAAAAAAAAAAAAAAAAAAGAGAAAGACAATACAATAGTTAGTACAGAGTTTAATAACTATCTAATGCCTGGCTAAATACACTATAAGATTCTTAATAAGGAATCTGCATTATGTCTGTTATTGTTGTATTGTGGTTTTGTCAATTGATTACTCAATTCAACCCAGATTCATTTTTGCACTTATAGTGTTGCCAAAGCATACCATACAGCATCGAGTTGAACGTTAGTGTTGTCTTCTAGTAATTATGGTAATTACAGCATGGCAGAAACGCAACTCTATTTTAACCTATTTTAAATCCTATTTGAAAAATCATTACTCTAGCAGAAGTGGTGTAGAAATTGAAAAAAAAAAAAAAAAAAAGTTTAGAGAGTTTGAAGTTCAAGTTCATTTTTTCTATTAAGCATTTGCTCTAAAATAGGGCTGCACAACGATTAATCGTTTGCAAAATAAAAGTCTGTGTTTACGTAATATATGTGTGTTCTGTGTATAATAATTATGTATATATAAATACATGCACATACATATATAAATTTAAGAAATATATTCATGTATAAATAAATATACATATTTATATATATATTTTATATGTAAATATATATTTTTTTCTTAAATATATACATGTATGTGCATGTATTTATATATACATAATTATTATACACAGAACACACATATATTACGTAAACACAGACTTTTATTTTGCAAACGATTAATCGCGATTAATCGTTGTGCAGCCCTACTCTAAAAGATTATCTAATTTGCTTTTTAGTGTTATTTTTTTTAAAATATGCACATTTATACATGATTTAATAATGTGGTAATAGCAAATGGATCACCTGTTGTGCTGCTGGGAGGCTTTGAATCCTTAGAAGTTTCTTTGGAAGGATTCTTGTCTTTCTTTTTGTCAGTTTTGGCTGTTTTCCCATAATTCTCTGGCTCTTTGATCTTGGTGTATGTTCCACCACAGGTCCTTTGGTGCTCAGCCCACCAGGGGTCTCTGGGCGAGGGAGGTCTGTTCATTGCACGCTTTACGTAACCAAAGAATGGCCGGCGATTCTGACAGGGTCCATTACAGCGCCACCAGTGCTGCCTGTACACGTCAACTTCATCGTGAAATGAATGATATATCTGTGAAAAGAGATGCAATACAGCACAGAGATTAATGTCATTAATGTTCTTGAGGGTAAACTCTCTCTGCTAGTCATCAATCTTATATCACATCATAGAGTCCAAACCTCTAATTCATTTCAAGTGAGAATACTTTTTAAACAGTCATTTATGAGCACTATTCATTTATAGCAGATGTATAAGCTAAGCTTACACTGCAGTCTTGAGGCTCACGGCATCCCGGACACAAATATTTTATGAATCCCTGTCAACTAAGATTTTGGTATGGACATAAAGGTTAGACCATGATTTTTAGCCAGTACTACAGCACACCATGAGTATATACTGGCAGCTTTTGCTGTTTGCTTTTGGGATCTGACAGGGCATTTGTTCCTGGAAACTGTGATGCGTGATGTCAGACGGGTTAGTTCACCCAAAAATGAAATTTATGCCATTAATTACTCGCCCTCATGTCGTTCCAAACCCGTAAGATCTTCAGAACACAAATTAAGATATTTTTTGATGAAATCCAAGGTTTTTTTGTATCCCCCATAAAAAGCAACACAATTATCATCATTTAAGGTCCAGAAAAGTAGTAAAGACATTGTTAAAATAGTCAACTTGACTACAGAGGTTCAACCTTAATGTTATAAAGTGACGAAAATACTTTTTGTGCACAAAAACAAAGCAAAAATAACAACTTTATTCAACATTTCTTCATTACCCTGTCAGTCTCATATTCAGTTAACGCAGTGCAGCGCTTCCGTGTTCAAGTCCAAAAGCCGGCTCAGTATTGGCCGACGCTGTTCACGTGAGCACCACAGCGCCTGCGTGTGATGCTGACACAGGAGCCGGCCAATACTAAGCTGGCGTTCGGACGTAAATACAATTCAGCAGCGCTGTACTGCGTTCACTGCGTACAAGTCTGACAGGGTAGATAAGAAATTGTTGAATAAAGTCATTATTTTTGTTTTGTTTTTGTATTCTCACTGCTTAATAACATTAAGGTTATACCACTGTAGTCACATGGACATGGACTGCTTTCTATGGGATAAAAAACCTCTCGGATTTCTTCAAAAAGATCTGTTTCGAAGATGAAAGAAGGTCTTACAGGTTTGAAACAACATCAGGGTGAGTAATTAAAGACAGAAATTTCATTTTTGGGTGAACTAATCCTTTAACAACTGGATATTGTTTAATAATCTGATCTGAATATCAAAACATATCGTACAGTGATTTTTGTGCCGCTTGCTTGGTTGATTCTGTCCATGTGTTTACAGAACTCTGGTCCGTGACCATCTCGATCTCTGTTGTTTTGAGTCACAAAAAGAAGAGCATGGATCATTTCATGAAGAAGAGTCTGTGGAAAGAAACAGTAACATTAAAATCAAGCTGCAACTGATCATGAAATACATTTATGGCACTTTTTATTTTAAATTTTCCTCATGTAAAGTTGTAAGGTGGAGCATGTTATTAGATTAATTACATAGGTTTCAAAAACAAAGTATTTTTTTCTTTAGAATAGGGTGCATTATTGAATTGTAAACAATAAGACCAAAAGCATGTATTTATTAATCCAGTAAAGGCTGACATTTGAAATATTAGAAATATATTTTTTTTTTAAATGGAAGAGTTTATTGAACCTTTAGACTAGTGTTTCTCAACGGGGGCGGTACAGAGAACAACGGGGGGCGATGGAAGCAAGATTTTTAAAAGGGGGGCGTTCAGGTGTTGTTGGGGGGTGTTCACGAGTTTACACCAAAGATCCAGGCAAGACAAGATTAAACGTGTAATTACTTGCAAAAGAATTGCCTACAACATTCTAAAATCTGCCAGTTTAACACAACATGTAAGCTAGGCTATGTATCGTTTCTTTTGCAACGATTATTTTTCAAGTCATAGACCAGCGCTCAAGCGCTGACTTGAATTCACGTGCACAAAAATGTGTTTCGCGCTGACAACAGTCCGGTGGTGGCTTGAATTCAGCGCTGACTAGAACCACGCAGCGGAGGAATGGAAAGTTGACAAGCCATTAAAAAAGTACTGACTTAAGAACCACTTATATTTTACCACTCCGGTGACGAATTTTAAAATGAATGAAACTAAATTCTATTTGTAAGGTAAAACTTTTACATTTTTAATGCCTAATGCCAAAATGTTTTCTTTGTTCACAAAGTAATTTAAACTCGCAAGACTGTAAGGAGAAAATGACAATTTGATGGATAATTAATTTAAATATATTCTGTAATCACATTTAGGTAATTTTGCCGTCACATCTGAGCGCAAAACGCTGCTTGGATAATTTCAAGATAGGCTAGTTAAAAATAATTAATAATACATTAATAATTTAATAATTGTTCATATGTGTTTATTCTTGTTAGAAGATTTATTTTTTATTTTACTTATTATGGACACAAATTAATCATGACAAACCAAATAAATTTGAATTGAATTAATTATACCATTGATGATAACATTATGATAACATTCATGATGAAGGCTCATGGTGTTTGGGGGGCGGTAAAGGACCTGAATAATGGACAGGGGGGCGTTGGCCCAAAAAAGGTTGAGAACCACTGCTTTAGACAAAATATAAAAAGGTTTGCATATGTGTTTTATGTTGAGTATCATATTTGATACAATCAGGCTTTTATGGTTCATATAGTACATATGATATAGGGAGTTTATACTCGACTTGAGGAGGAAAAATAACACCTTAATATAATTCAGAGGCCCAAACTGAGCAAAAATATGCAATTTATATGGCAAAAAAGTAAGATGAAATTATGATAGCATGTAAGGTAACTCAATGAGATTTTATAACAGTATAGCAAACTACTTATGCATAAAATGCATATAAATATCAGTCATCACTATTTATCTCTCAATAATATGTCTTAGTAAGATGATTATTTAAATGCTTAGTTTTAAAGTCAAAGCACTGTAGTATTAGTTTATTGTAGGGTGTGTGTGTGTGTGTGTGTGTGTGTGCATTTGCAATACAATGATAAAAAATGTAAAAGCATATGTTCTGAAAAAAAGCATGTTGTAACATACTTGATACAAACATTTTCTCATGATTTTTTTTTTTAATTATGTGTATATATATATATATATATATATATATATATATATATATATATATATATATATATGTGTGTGTGTGTGTGTGGATAATCAAGTAATCAAAGTTGCTTAAATCCAGTAAATATTCATCTTGAAATATTCTGATTACAGTATTAAAGTTATTCTTACGTTATTTTTAAATATCATTAAAGATTTCACAGCACAAAGACATGTACCATGACTTGAAGATTGACATTTTTTTTTACAATTATGTAAAAGGATAAACTATTAGGTTTGTCAGTACAGTAAAGTTTAGAGGCTTTAGATATTATACAATAAGCTTCGGTTAAGACATTTTTTATTTTGACATTAAAAATGAAGAAAGTCACATTTAACCAACCTGTACAAGATCTTTTCGGGGTCTGAGCTTCAGGAGTGGTTCACTGAGGCGAATAGAACATAAACCTCCTCTTCCCTCATAAGAGCAAACACCAGCACATCTGAGGGAGTCCAACATTAGCCAGTAATTAACATGAGTCAAAGACATTAATCTATCTATCTATCTATCTTTTTATCTGTCTATCTATCTGTCTGTCTATCTATCTTCAATTCAATTCAAAATTTCTTTATTGGCATGGCTGTAAATAATACAATATTGCCAAAGCATATATGCATAAAACAATAATAAAAACATCTGTTTAATAAAAGAAAATATTATCAAATATTATAACACTATCAAATATTGTAACATAACTTAAACTTAAATTAACAGTGTAACAAATTACAACATGTCTACTATCTATCTGTCTATTTATCTGTCTTTTTATCTATCTATCTATCTTTTTATCTATCTGTCTGTCTATCTATTTGTCTTAAATCTGTCTATCTATTTGTCCTTTTATCTATCTATCTGTCTTTTTATGTCTATCTATCTATCTGTCTTTTTCTGTCTATCTATCTATCTGTCTTTTTCTGTCTATCTATTTGTCTTTTTATCTATCTATCTATCTGTCTTTTTATGTCTATCTATCTATTTGTCTTTTTATCTATCTATCTATCTATCTGTCTTTTTATGTCTATCTATCTATTTGTCTTTTATCCATCTATCTGTCTTTTTATCTATCTATCTCTGTCTTTTTATGTCTATCTATTTGTCTTTTTATCCATCTATTTGTCTATCTATCTATCTGTCTTTTTGTCTATCTATCTGTCTTTTTATGTCTATCTATTTGTCTTTTATCCATCTATCTATCCATCTATTTGTCTTTTTATCTATCGATCTATCTGTCTTTTTATGTCTATCTATCTATTTGTCTTTTATCCATCTATCTGTCTTTTTATCTATCTATCTGTTTTTTATGTCTATCTATTTGTCTTTTCATCCATCTATCTATCCATCTATTTGTCTTTTTATCTATCTATCTATCTATCTTTTTATGTCTGTCTGTCTATCTATCTATCTGTCTTTTTGTCTATCTATCTGTCTTTTTATGTCTATCTATTTGTCTTTTTATCCATCTATCTATTTATCTATCTATTTGTCTTTTTATATCTATCTATCTATATTTATAAGTTTTGCTGAGCATCATACAGAATCATTTGTGAATCTTACAGTGTCATCCGCGGACTCCACTTCACCTCCACACCGCTGAGTTTCCCCCAGAAAAACTTGTCGTTAAACTGCAGGAACATGGCTCTTATGTCTGGATTTGGGTCCAGGGTCTCCCAAGACTCATCCACGATGGACAGCGGTCTCTCTGGTCGGGCCTGAGAGTAGGGAATCACATCCATCAGACCAGAGGAGTCAATCTTACGCCTTTTACTGGATTGACAGTCTTCATCACTCCATCCAGCAGCCGATGTCTCCTGATCAAACTGCTCTTGTAAACGAAGAGCGAGTAAAAAGTCTTCATCCTCCATCTTCAGTCTGCTTCAGTAAGAATAAATTAACTTGATGACAACATCAACCAGCACAAAACCTCCACATAACCATTAATCACGACCAACGAAACTCCCGCTTTATACATTAAAGGGTTTTGTATAAAGTTCGGGCTAATCGTTGGCTTTCATGAGTGTGACGATAATAATTAACGTCTCAAATTTTTTGAAATGACACTGTCAGTGCATTTCATGTGCATTTCCACTAGAGACCTATGAAAAAATAAGTGTTGGCCAATCATAAAGTCACACAGTGTGGGGAATGCTGGGAAATGTATTTCTATTTTTAGATTTTATAATGTTACGTTATATACACGAACAGCGCGACATTGGGGATATGCGGATATTGCAACATGCTATATCCAAACAGATACAATAGAGTTACAAAAATAAAATAAAAATGAATGAAGGGTTACGTTATTCTAACAGAAAATGTTGACTATTCAAAACAGTTGCACGGAGTTGATATAGCTGCACAAACAACAACAAATAGAACAATTAATCATTTGATATTTAATTATTCACTCCGATATTGAAATTAAGAGCCTTCTGAAAATATTGTCCTTATAAACAAGGTGATTTTCTCTAGGGTAATTTATATATTTTACTGTTAAACACTTCCTACAAATGAGGTGGCACTTATTTTTTTTGGTCTTACTGTTTTTACTCAAATGGGCAAAAATATATATTTTAAAATCTGTGTATACTTTATATTTGTGAACTAAACGGTATGGCTGTTTTTTTTTAATCAAACTATGTATCTGGCATATTAACATAAACAACAACAACAACAAAAGGCATGTATCATACACCGAATGCAAACAACAACATGTTACGAGATGCAAATGTTATTATTATTAAATTATTCAAATATATTATAGTGCGTGAATCTTTGTTGTTGTGTATTTTGAAATGTTCGCTCTTCACGTGATGTGACTGACATCACAGGCAGTGTTTCCAAGGGTTGCCAAATTGGGCTACTTTTAAACTGTTGCCAAGGGTTGTTTTTAATATCCGCGGGTTGAAGCGACCCCAAATAACATGATATCTTTCCCCTGGGAAGCGAATTTTACCAGGAAGCTCGTATTTTACCCCCTGGAACACGATTTTTACCCTGAAACGCGATTGGGATAGTTTTTGGCTAGTTTTGAGAAGCAATTGGTCGGGTTTTGTTGTGAAAACCTGGCAACCCTGGTCACGGGGAGGTGCCGCGCGTTTCCTGTTGAGGAAGCGGTCTCTCTCTGCAGCTGTACTGCAATGTCGGACTGATTTCATACAATTATATCCATATTTGTGTTTCTTTTTATACATTGTCTTCAGCCTTAACAACCAAAAAAATGTCAGACACTGGAAATCGTTTGCGTAAATTGCTGGAATCCCCTAATTTTGATCCTCAGTCGTACGTGAAGCAGCTCTCGCAGCAGTCGGACGGTGACCGAGATTTACAAGAACACCGTCAAAAAATACAAACACTCGCCGACGAAACCGCGCAAAACCTGAAGAAAAATGTTTATAAAAACTACAGACAGTTTATTGAGACAGCCAAGGAGATTTCCTACCTGGAAAGTGAGATGTATCAGCTCAGTCACATTCTCACTGAGCAGAAGAGCATAATGGAGAGCATTACACAGTCTCTCTTGTCCACAGATAAAGATGAAACAGCCAAAGAGATGCTCACAGCCTTCCCAAAGGAAACAGAAGAGGTCAAACAAAGAACCCTAACCACACTTTTGGAAAAAGTGGAGGGATGCAAGAACATCATGGAAACCCCAGGCAGATATCTGGTCTATAATGGTGATCTTTTGGAGTATGACGTAGACAACATGTCGCAGATCCAAAAGGTCCATGCGTTCCTGATGAACGATTGCCTGCTAATTGCAACCTGGTTGGCAAACAGGCGCGGAGCTGTGAAATACAAATACAATGCATTGTATGATCTGGAAAGCTTTGCGGTTGTAAACGTGAAAGACAACCCTCCGATGAAAGACATGTTCAAAATCCTCATGTTCCCAGACAGCCGCATCTTCAAAGCTGAGAACAGCAAAATCAAGAAAGAGTGGCTTGAGATCCTGGAGGAAACAAAGAAAAACAAAGTGGCAAAAGAAAAGCACAAAAAGGAAGAGGAGGTGCCAACGTCACCAGTGAGACAGGAAGTCTCCACAAACCCGTTCGATGATGACGAACCTCTGGATTCAGAGGAGCTGGTGGATCTGAGTCCTGAATGGATCCAGGAGCTTCCAGAAGACCTTGATGTGTGCATCGCTCAGAGAGACTTTGAGGGTGCTGTTGATCTTCTGGATAAACTAAATGAATATCTGAAGGAGCAACCAGTGAGCCCACGGGTGAAGGAGCTCAGGGGGAAGGTGGATGAGCGCGTTCGGCAGCTGACTGAGGTTCTGGTGTTTGAACTCTCGCCCGATCGCTCTCTCCGTGGAGGACCTAAAGCCACACGGCGAGCCGTATCCCAGCTCATTCGGCTGGGCCAGTCCACGAAGGCCTGTGAGCTCTTTTTGAAAAACAGAGCAGCGGCCGTCCAGACCGCCATCCGACAGCTTCGCATCGAAGGAGCCACGCTGCTTTACATCCAGAAGCTCTGTAACATCTTCTTCACGAGCCTACTGGAAACCGCCAAGGAGTTTGAGACGGATTTTGCGGGCAACACTGGCTGCTACTCTGCCTTTGTGGTCTGGTCTCGTTCGGTGATGAAGATGTTCGTAGATGCCTTCAGCAAGCAGGTGTTTGACAGCAAAGAGAGCTTGTCCACCGCCGCAGAATGCGTGAAATTCGCAAGCGAGCACTGCAAGCAACTGAGCGAGATTGGCTTGGATCTGACCTTCATTTTACAGTCTTTGCTTGTGAAAGACATCAGGGCGGCTTTACAAAGCCAGAAAGACATCATCATAGAAGCAACAAGGCATCGTAACTCTGAGGAGATGTGGCGTAGGATGAACCTCATGACTCCTGAAGCTCTGGCAAAACTCAAAGATGAAATGCGAAGCTGCGGCATAGGTAGTTTCGATCAGTATACGGGCGAAGACTGCTGGGTTAACCTGAGCTACACCATTGTGGCCTTCACCAAGCAGATGATGGCCTTCCTGGAGGAAGGACTGAAGCTATACTTCCCAGAGCTGCACATGGTGTTTCTGGAGAGCCTGCGGGAGATCATACTGGTGGCGGTGCAGCATGTGGACTACAGCCTGCGCTGCGAGCAGGAGACCGAGAAAAAGGCCTTCATTCTACAGAACGCATCCTTCCTGCATGAGACGGTGCTTCCTGTTGTGGAGAGGAGGTTTGAGGAGGGAGTGGGGAAACCAGCCAAACAGCTCCAGGATCTGAGGAAGAGCTCTCGAACTGTCAGAGTCAACCCTGACAGCACCATGTCTGTTGTTTAAGAGAGACGGGGTGAATGTGAATGTATGAGACTGCTAATGCACTACCACACAGGTCTTCAAATCTCAATGAATTTCACTGAGTACACTCATATGACTCATTTTTGTGTCGTGATGCACTCCCAACACTCACACTCTTTAAAGGAATAGTTCACTGGAAATAAAATTCTGTCATTATTAACTTGCCTTCATGTCAAAGCTTTATGTTGTACATGGAACACAAAAGGAGAATTAAAAAAAAAAAGAAATCGTACAGTTTTCAAATGGGCATCAAGCTTCAAAAAAATGGCAAAAAAAAGCATTATTGAAAAATAAACAGCAATTGTATAACACTTACTTTATATAATAAGTGTATTAATTGTGCTTTTGATTCTTTAATAACTTATGTATATTGTATATTATTAAAGTAAATGGAAATTAATATTGTTAAAATATAAAGAATTACATTTCAAACCATTTGTCATTTCAGTCGAGCAAAAAAACAAAACTGAGGTAGAGATGAAAACATAATTTTTACTGCTCTCTTTTCACTGTGTTTATTAACTAGAAAAGACATTGTTTTGTTTGAGAATGCAAGGTGCATTAAACTCGCTTAAAGGGATAGTTCACCCAAAAATGAAAATTTGATGTTTATCTGCTTACCCCCAGGGCATCCAAGATGTAGGTGACTTTTTTTCTTCAGTCGAACGCAAATTATGATTTTTAACTGCAACCGCTGCCGTCTGTCAGTCAAATAATAGCAGTGATTGGAAAACTTATAAGACAATAACAATAAGAGTCGAAAAAACTTCCATAGACAAATCCAAATTAAACCCTGCGGCTCGTGACGGCACATTGATGTCCTAAGACACGAAACGATCGGTTTGTGCGAGAAACCGAACAGTATTTATATCATTTTTTACCTCTAATACACCACTATGTCCAACTTCGTTCAGCTTCCGGTAGTGAGGTCTGATCGCACTCTGACAACGGAAGTGATGTCTCGCTATTGAAGTATATGGGCGAGACATCACTTCCGTCATCAGAACGCGTTTTTGACCTCACTAACAGGATGCTGAACGAAGTTGGACATAGTGGTGTATTAGAGGTAAAAAATGATATAAATACTGTTCGGTTTCTCGCACAAACCGATCGTTTTGTGTCTTAGGACATCAATGTGCCGTCACGAGCCGCAGGGTTTATTTGGATTTGTCTAAGCAAGTTTTATTTACTGTTATAGTTGAAGTTCCCATCCACTGCTATTATTTGACTGACAGACGGCAACGGTTGGAGTTAAAAATCATAATTTGCGTTCGACTGAAGAAACAAGGTCACCTACATCTTGGATGCACTGGGGGTAAGCAGATAAACATCAAATTTTCATTTTTGGGTGAACTATCCCTTTAAGGGTTAGTTCACCCAAAAATGAAATTCTGTCATAATTACTCACCCTCATGTTGTTCCAAACCCGCAAGACCTTTGTTTATCTTCAGAACACAAATTAAGATATTTTTGATGAAATCCAAGAGATTTTTTTTAATCCTCAATAGAAAGCAACGGAATTACCACATTCAAGGTCCAGAAAAGTAGTAAAAACTTTGTTAAAATAGTCAGTGTGACTACAGTGGTTCAGTCTTAATGTTATGAAGTGACTCTAATATAATATAAAATAACTCTATTCAACAAATTCGTCAATCTCCTCATCTTACACTGTTTATGTTGCAGAACTTCCAGGTTCTATGTCCGAACACCGGGTCAGTATTAGCACATGCGTGTGATGCTGAATGCAGTAGCCGGCCAATACTGACCTGCCGTTCGGACAACCTGGAAGCGCTGAACTGTGTTCATTGCGTCAACTGTATACGAGACTGACGGGAGAGACGAATTTGTGGAATAAAGTCATTATTTTGTTTTGTTTTTGCGCACAAAAGGTATCGCTTCATAACATTAAGGTTGAACCACTGCAGTCAAGTTGACTATTTTAACAATGTTTTTTCTACTTTTCTGGACCTTGAATGTGGTAATTTCATTGCTTTCTATTGAGGATTAAAAAAAAACATCTTAGATTTCATCAAAAATATCTTAATTTGTGTTCCGAAGATGAATGAAGATCTTACGTGTTTGGAAGGACATGAGGGTGAGTAATTAATGACTTTCTGTGTGTCTTAATTCTTTAAACTAGCTGAACATGAATATGTTGAATTATTTTATCCTATGCTCTAAGCTTTTAAATGTAGTGCCCCCTGGTGTTCAGGGAATTGTTCAATAAAAGTAAGGCTTGGTTAAAAAAAATCCCAAAGCCAGTCTTGACAATAACACAGTTATTAAAAATATTCCCCTTTCATGTGTTTTTCTTTCATACTGCTGTTTCTGTTCTCTGTCGTGCTGCATATCCTTGATCATATATTCACAAGATCTATATTTTTGTTGTTTTTAAACCCCCTTGACACATAGACAGAATAATACAAGGAAATGGTTTGATGTTCATGAGACTTTAATGCATCAATAAAATCTAACTTCATTATTTAATACAGTCTGGTTTGCACTGACACACACACACAACATGAATGCTGGTCTTCCAGTGTTTTAGATATGCATCACCCTCTGGGTTATGACAGGAGCTCATTTTTGTCTTGGCAGACCCCCAGCCTAATCTCACGGATCAGTCTCGCACCTCTGAACAACACAAGTGTGTGTGAAAGAACAATAGTGTGTGCCTTCGCTGGCCTGATTGTCAAACCAAATACTCTGCACTGCTCTACTCTTAGATTCGATTAGACTGGACATTAGTTTATCGAAAATGATTTATTACCACTATTACTTTATATTAATTATATTTAAATTTTTAGATTAAATTAGTTTTCATTACGATTAAGTATTTTTCAGTATATATATATATATATATATATATATATATATATATACTGAAAAATACACATTCAATCATAATTGCATTTTGTGTGTATGTATATATATATATATATATATATATATACATTCAATCATAATGAAAACTAATTAATACAATTTTTTAAATAGTATAATTATATATACAAATATTTATATATATTATGTATAATTTGTGTACATGATAAAGGTCTTTCACTTTAACTTACCTATCTATTTCAAGGGAAAAAAATACTATAAATGCTTATATATAAATACACAATATTTATTTTTTTTATGAATGCAATAATTTTCCCATTACCCGTCAATCATCAGATAACAGTGTGGTAGGATTATGGTGAAGCATGCGTGATGAAGTGCTCATTAATTCTGTGCTGTAATTAGACTGTGTGGGCAGGATGGACTGTAAGCAGCTCGATGCACGCTGTGATAAATTCCTTGCCCTAATTATTTACGGCCACTCACAGAAATAGGCTACTGGTCAGTCCTCTCTTGGATGCCATCACAATTACAACGCCTGTCCTCCTTTGACGGGGTTGTTTACACACGGGTTTCTTTAAATTGCAAATTAGGCTTTTTTTCCCCCCAAACCGATGACCCTGGAATACGGGACGATAATACAAATTCTTCTCGCCGCATTTAATTAGTGGAATTAAGGGAGTTGTAGTTTTTATGAGCTCAACTGAAGAGGCGGGTATCGGCAGAGTAACTACAACGCCCACAACCGTTCTCTCAATGCGCATGCGCGGAGCGGGTAACGGAGCTGTCCGCGTCTCGTAGTGCTGCTCTGATTTCATTGAACGGCTGCGCGTGTGAGTGGGTTTATGGACGCGATGGAAGAAGAACTGAAATGCCCGGTTTGCGGTTCTCTCTTTAAGGAGCCCATTATTTTACCGTGTTCTCATAATGTTTGCCTGGCGTGTGCCCGGAATATCATCGTGCAGACCCCGGAGGGAGAGACCCCTCCGCAGAACCGAAGCTCCGGAACCTCGGACTATGATTATCTGGATATGGACAAGATGAGCATGTACAGCGAGACGGACAGCGGCTACGGCTCATACACGCCGTGCCTGAAGTCTCCCAACGGAGTGCGAGTGTTCCCGCCGGCACTGGTCCACCGCCACTGCTCCATCACCTGCCCGCTGTGCCACCGCAGCGTGTCTCTGGACGAGCGGGGGCTCCGGGGATTCCAGCGCAACCGACTGCTGGAGGCGATCGTGTCCCGCTACCAGCAGAGCCGCGCCGCCTCTGTCAAATGCCAGCTGTGCGACCGCAATCCGGTGGACGCCACGGTGATGTGCGAGCAGTGCGATGTGTTCTACTGCGCTCCGTGCCAGCAGCGCTGCCACCCTTCCCGCGGACCGCTGGCCAAGCACCGGCTGCTGCCGCCGACTCAAGCACAGGCGGGGATCGCGCAACCGACCGGAGCCTCCGCGCGCAAACAGGCGACTTGCGTGGATCACGAATCGGAGAACTACAACATGTACTGCGTCAGCTGCAAGACCCCCGTATGCTACCAGTGCCTGGAGGAGGGAAAACACGGCAAACATGACGTGAAGCCCCTGCCCGCCATGTGGAAACAACACAAGGTAATTGACACATTGTGCCACAGTGGCCGTATAGTACAGTGATGGTACTATCATGTTGGTACTATCTACTGAATATCATGTACCGTGGTATGTCACTCCAAAGGTGCTTCCAAGAATACCACGGTACTTGTCTTCCAAAGAACAAGGGTGGGAAAAAAGCAAAAGGAAAAAAAACTTGGTACTTGGTACAGTAGCAAAAAAGTTCCAAAAGTACCACACACTCTTAGATGAAATTATGTTATATTGAACTAAGGATTCATATTTGGAACCCCTAAAATGTTCCATGCACTCTCAGAAAAAATAATGTACAAAATCTGTCACTGGACCAGTACCCTTTGAAAATGTACTAGTACTAGTTAGTATGTACTGTTTAGCATACTAATATGTACACTTTAGATAATATTATGTTCGTTTAAGGTACCCCCAACCCCCCCCCCCCCCCCCCCCCCCAAACCACACCTACCTACACACCTTATGTGCAATGGAAAGTTTCCATTGAAGTTTTCTTATGGAACCATCAATGTCAATAAAGTACTTTTATTTTCAAGAGTGAAAGTAAAAAGATTGTATATTGAACCATTTTTGGGTTTCCAAACAAGCATGAGATCATATTTTGGCATAAAAATGTTTAAAACCTTAATAAACCCTAAAAGTGTAGTGTTACCTTGGCATGAAAATATATGAAAATATTGATGATTCATGATATATACCAAAGTACCATTGTATATCCACATGATACTATCACTATAGCATG